>CAJHNH020000540.1:205000-260961 GCA_905116865.2 Candidula unifasciata | reverse complement strand
GAATTTTAACGCAACAGATGTGAGTTGGAGCACCTTTTTCCCGGGCGTCGCTTTCAAGAAATCTTGATTGTGGGTGTGGGGGTAGCTAAATAAGTGTAAGCCTTGGTTTACATTTATTTAAATTATTCTCATTATGTGATGAATGGCAAAACAATAATATTTCAAAAAATACGAAATCATACAACATCTTTTAACATATAATACTAGACTAGGCTTTGCTAGTGCGCAAGCTCACATGCAGCTATAATGAATTAAAGCGCCCGAACCAAATGCCCACCGATAGGATCGAGCTAGAGATTTTAGATTTTAAAATGTAGAAGGTTGATGGACTATAGGGATGAACCGTGTTAAATAAGTAGCTAAGGAATAAAAAGACTTGCATGAGTTGGCTGAAATCCTATGCTCATTGGGGAGGTTTCATAGGTTGGTGCTTGGCTATGGAAACAAATCCTCACATCAACTCAGCCTCCCCGAAAAGGGCAGAGTAGTTAGTATGTTATGTGTTTGTTATGTTATGTAATAGTTATCACAATCGACGTACAATGCACATTGGGACCATTACCATGCGTTTCTCATGTCCTCCTATGCAACAGGCACACCCACAAAGTACTGTTCTAGATGATTGTTCAGTGCTGAGAAGCATAGTTATATTGTACTCCTATTCACTTGCCGCCTCGAAAGACGACATAGGACGTGCTTCTACTCCTCATGCGCTACACGCAATCGTGTTAGTGTCCATGGATTCCGTCCATTATCCACTAGCCTAGGCCATACAGCTGTTTGTATGATTCTGCTCTGTTCATGCTTCTTACCCACATGACTGAGAGTTATGTGTGACTCATATAGCAATAGCTTTCATACAATGCAACCCACCAAGATGACATCTGAAAAGAGGCTTCTGCAGCGTTTAAAAGGATCAAAGAAGCCAGAACTACTGTCCCGATCCGGCGACGATATACGACTAGTCTGTCTTACAAGCGTAGCCCAAATGGGTACTGGCATGCAGCATACAGAAGAAAGAAGAAGACAGAAGAAGAAAAAGAGCAGAAATAGGATACGTACGGTCACAAGATGAGTGCCTGAGGACCCCAATGTTATGAAACCTATGTCGGTTGTCCGTTCACAGGGTTGCAGAAGCCGAACCTAGTATCCTAAAAAGCTAAAAGTGCAGAGTAGCATTCGTAACGTACAAAAGATAAAACAACGAAACATGTAATTATTGTTGTATACTAAAGTATCCATACATATGTTGAAATTGACTGCCAAGTTTCATTTTCGATTCAAATTGTCAAAATTAGCGATCGAAGTGACTGCGTTATTACAGCAAATCTACCCTGCTCGTGGGATACAGGCTGAAGAAAACGGGTCGGTGATTCAGGGAGAAAGTGGGACACGATTCCTAATAGTTGCACGCGGAGATTGTGGTGTGTGACTCGGTTCTTAACCCGTTGAAATTAACCTAATTCAATCATAATACAAAAATATAGTACTTTTCTTATATCTTCATTTAGAATTACTTTGTTTATTACTAAGTTTAAATAGTTTGTTACAATTATTACCTCGTTAGTAACGTTTTACTGGGGAACTATATTGTTTTGCACCGGTACACAAGCCTACTTAGCATATTTCCTATGAATGAGTATCACGTGATCCGCCCGCGATAATAGTATCCGTGTGGCTTGCTGTTACACACGTAGGCAGCTAACCGACATTTCAGGATGTTTACCGCCACCTTCTCGTGATTTCCTTCCTCCCCGTCTTGTCTCTCGCTCACTCACGCCCCCCCCCCCTTTCCCCCATTCCGTTTCCCCATTTCTCTTCTCCCTGTGTACCGGCAGACCACACGGTTTTACGCCCCTCCGTTGAAGTTAAGAAACAGCACAGCAGAATACTAGACGACAGTGCGAGCTACCACCTAGTAGACCAATAGGAGGGAAAGGGTTGGGGGGGGGGGGGGTGCAGTTCTTAGTTTTTTTTAAATATATTTTATATACATAACAAACAAACAAGCAATGTATTGATAGGTACTCATAGAAAGAAAAAAAAATCGCTATATTTTTCTAGGGGTTTATGTCTAAAGTGGTTTCAGCATTCTATCAGTGGGCAAATAGAGATTCTAGTGAAGTTGTAAATATTGGTACTTATGAAACTATCACAGCAGGATATAGATTAAAATATCCAATCCAACAATACCTCAATGAAGCCTGTAAGTCAAGTATGACTCACATTTTAGAGGCGGATACCGCCATTGACAAATTATAGTGGAATTTGACGAAACGTGGATTCTGGGCTGCGTCCCAATAAAATGTAGGGTTGAAGTGTTTAAATTTTTTATTTTTTTTTGGCAATACATTTTTTGTTTCTTAACGAATCCCTTGCAACTATATACCATTGCAACCAGGGCAGTGGGGTCTATCTCAAATAAAGTCGGTAGATGTGAACCAGTGTCATACATAGCACACGGTGGATTCTGGGCTGCGTCCCAATAAAATGTAGGGTTGAAGTGTTTAATTTTTTTCATTTTTTGGCAATAACTATTTTGTTTCTAAACGAATCCATTGCAGCTATATATCATTGCAATCAGGGCTGTGGGGTCTATCTCAAATAAAGTCGGGAGATGTGAACCAGTGTCATTGCACACGGTTATAAACCATAAGTGCTCTGCCACAAGTACGGACAGCTGAGAAGAAACTGTCCGCCTGTGTCACCGTTCGCACGTAATTCTGTAGCTACAGCGACGTTCCTCCATTCACTCCAGAGTGTCAACTCTGATACCGATTTCCTAGAGGCTGGGTGAACCCCAGGCACCGCCCGGTTTTAAACACCGACCGTGGCCTCAGGGAGTCGCCGTTGGATTTGAAGGCGAGCCTCCTATCGACTGCGCTAACGCGACTCAATGCCTATTTCAAATACATATGATCCAATATGGCCTAATTAACATGTAACAATGGCTCTCAGCTCACTTTTTTTTAAAAGTATACACAGTATGCATGTATGATGATTTACCAACGAGCCTGGCAAGATGTACATTGTATTGAGAGCGGAAACAAGGAGGGCATATGGATCACACAGGAATACCTATATTAGGCGATGTTATCTAATTAACATAAAAACATGGCTGCCGGCTCACTAGTTTAAAGTTTGCACTTTATTAGTGAGCGATTACAACAAGTTTAAAGTTTGCACTTTATTAGTGAACGATTACAACAAGTTTAAAGTGTGCACTTTATTAGTGAACGATTACAACAAGTTTAAAGTTTGCACTTTATTAGTGAACGATTACAACAAGTTTAAAGTGTGCACTTTATTAGTGAACGATTACAACAAGTTTAAAGTTTGCACTTTATTAGTGAACGATTACAGCAAGTTTAAAGTTTGCACTTTATTAGAGAACGATTACAACAAGTTTTAAAGTGTGCACTTTATTAAGTGAACGATTACAACAAGTTTAAAGTTTGTGCACTTTATTAGTGAACGATACAGCAGTTTAAAGTTTGCACTTTTATTAGTGAACGATTACAACAAGTTTAAAGTTTGCACTTTATAGTGAACGATTACAACAAGTTTAAAGTTTGCACTTTATTAGGTGAACGATTACAACAAGTTTAAAGTTATGCACTTTATTATGTGAACGATTACAATAAGTTTAAAGTTTGCACTTTATTAGTGAAACGATTACAACAAGTTTAAAGTTTGCACTTTATTAGTGAACGATTTACAGCAAGTTTAAAGTTTGCACTTTATTAGTGAACGATTACAACAAGTTTAAAGTTTGCACTTTATTAGTGAACGATTACAACAAGTTTAAAGTTTGCACTTTATTAGTGAACGATTACAACAAGTTTTAAAGTTTGCACTTTATTAGTGAACGATTACAACAAGTTTAAAGTAAAGGGTATTCTCTTTATTGCACTTGGTTTTACCCTATATGGCTCGATATTTTCTGCTGGGGGGTGGTTCCTGTAAAGGATGCGCAGCGAGCATAAAATGTATCTGCTGCGCCAAAAGCGTCTCGTCACTTCCGCTGTCGAATACAATAGCAAGTATAATAATAATAATCTTTCCTGTGTACGTTTAGGCAACTATGTCGTAAGAGTCGACTAATTGGGGGCTTTTTCGAAACGCGTGCATCTTCCTGAGATGACAGGAACGAACAAATTCTACATACATATAAATCATATCTGTAAAACGGATGTGCACGCAACACTCAGGTACTGAAAGAACACTAAAGTCCAGGGGAAGAATAACAACATATTACTGTCCGCTGGAGTTACAGCTTAAGAATAATGATTAATAATAATATTAATAATAATTAATAATAATAATAATTAATAATAATAATAAGTAATGATAACGTGCTAAATGGAGGGTACATAAAATATTCGGGAATAATGTGAAACGAATGTTTATAGAGTGAACGTCTGATTGTGATTAAATGAACCATTTAAGGCGACCGAGAATTGTCCTTTTCTAGGCTGCCCGGTTGTGCCTTCTTAAAATTTTTCAGTGAAGTAGTTGGGAGGGGGGGGGGAAGGGGGTGGAGGAGTACGTATGTATGTATGTATGTATGTATGTATGTATGTATGTATGTATGTATGTATGTATGTATGTATGTATGTATGTATGTATGTATGTATGTATGTATGTATGTATGTATGTATGTATGTATGTATGTATGTATGTATGTATGTATGTATGTATGTATGTATGTATGTATGTATGTATGTATGTATGTATGTATGTATGTTGTATGTATGTATGTATGTATGTATGTATGTATGTATGTATGTATGTATGTATGTATGTATGTATGTATGTATGTATGTATGTATGTATGTATGTATGTATGTATGTATGTATGTATGTATGTATGTATGTATGTATGTATGTATGTATGTATGTATGTATGTATGTATGTATGTATGTATGTATGTATGTATGTATGTATGTATGTATGTATGTATGTATGTATGTATGTATGTATGTATGTATGTATGTATGTATGTATGTATGTATGTATGTATGTATGTATGTATGTATGTATGTATGTATGTATGTATGTATGTATGTATGTATGTATGTAGTATGTATGTATGTATGTATGTATGTATGTATGTATGTATGTATGTATGTTATGTATGTATGTATGTATGTATGTATGTATGTATGTATGTATGTATGTATGTATGTATGTATGTATGTATGTATGTATGTATGTATGTATGTATGTATGTATGTATGTATGTATGTATGTATGTATGTATGTATGTATGTATGTATGTATGTATGTATGTATGTATGTATGTATGTATGTATGTATGTATGTATGTATGTATGTATGTATGTATGTATGTATGTATGTATGTATGTATGTATGTATGTATGTATGTATGTATGTATGTATGTATGTATGTATGGATGGATGCATGCATGCCTGCCTGCCTGCCTGCCTGCCTGCCTGTCTGTCTCTGTCTGTGTGTGTGTGTGGGTGGGTGGGTGGGTGTGTGTGTAGTTAGGTAGGTAGGTAGGTAGGTAGTTAGGCAGGCAGGCAGGCAGGTAGGTAGGTACGTAGGTACGTAGGTACATAGGTAGGTAGGTAGGTATGTATGTAGGTATGTATGTCGGTCGGTCTGTCTGTGTGTCTGTGTGTCTGTGTGTCTGTCTGTCTGTCTGTCTGTCTGTCTGTCTGTCTGTCTGTCTGTCTGTCTGTCTGTCTGTCTGTCTGTCTGTCTGTCTGTCTGTCTGTCTGTCTGTCTGTCTGTGTGTGTGTGTATGTATGTGTGTGTATATGCGTGGCGTGTGTGTGTATGTATGTATGTATGTTTCTTGTGGTTCGAATTCCAAGGCACCATTTAATAAAAAAGGCAGGAATTATCGTTCTCTCAACAAGCAAACGATTTCTCGCCATTCTGTTTTCTTATTCGCCCTTCTAAAGTTTTGTTTACTGTATTTCCCGTTCCCATTTTTGTTGCAGCATGATCACATGACTCTTTGAAGTGCACCTACGTATGGTTTTTCGCTCGCACAAGACTTCAGGCTGCATAAGGCAGCAGGCGCGTCGCCACAGAGAAAACAATGGGGAGAAGTCATTTCATTAGCGAGGTTTAAAAAAATTATGACACTGAGGATGAGGCTATTTTATCACCATGGATGTAAGTATACCACAGATAGAATGTAGTTAGCTGCCAAATGGAATGTTATTATTCCATTAGCTAGAATGTAGTTATTCAACTGTTATTACATCACCACCATCATCATCATCCCCATCAACAGCATCATCATCATCGTCAGTGTCCTGTTGTGCCAATGTATGTCATGTAGGGCTAGCAGTATATTTTCAGATTCCATTCTACCATGTGCAGTTAATAGTTATTCCATAAGCGAGCAGTTGTTCCTCAAGAAAGTAGTTATTCCTCGAGGAGAATGTAGTTATTTTCATCAGCGAGATTGTAGTTATTCCATCAGCGAAAATGTAGATATTCCATCAGCGCAAATGGAGCTATTTTATCAGCGAGATTGTAGTTATTTCATCAGCGAGATTGCAGTTATTCCATCAGCGAGAATGTAGTTTTTCTATCGGTGAAGATTTAGTTATTTTATCAGCGAGTAGTTAATCCATCAGCGTGGATGTAGTTATTCCATCAGCGTGGATGTAGTTATTCCATCAGCGTGGATGTAGTTATTCCATCAGCGTGGATGTAGTTATTCCATCAGCGTGGATGTAGATATTCCATCAGCGTGGATGTAGATATTCCATCAGCGTGGATGTAGATATTCCATCAGCGTGGATGTAGTTATTCCATCAGCGTGGATGTAGATATTCCATCAGCGTGGATGTAGTTATTCCATCAGTGGGTAGTTATTTAATGAGCGTGGATGTAGATATTCCATCAGGGAGTAGTCATTCCATCAGCGTGGATGTAGATATTTCATCAGGGAGTAGTTATTCCATCAGCGTGGATGTAGATATTCCATCAGGGAGTAGTTATTCCATCAGCGTGGATGTAGATATTCCATCAGGGAGTAGTTATTCCATCAGCGTGGATGTAGATATTCCATCAGGGAGTAGTTATTCCATCAGCGTGGATGTAGATATTCCATCAGGGAGTAGTTATTCCATCAGCGTGGATGTAGATATTCCATCAGGGAGTAGTTATTCCATCAGCGTGGATGTAGATATTCCATCAGGGAGTAGTTATTCCATCAGCGTGGATGTAGTTATTCCATCAGCGTGGATGTAGTTATTCCATCAGCGTGGATGTAGTTATTCCATCAGCGTGGATGTAGTTATTCCATCAGCGTGGATGTAGTTATTCCATCAGCGTGGATGTAGTTATTCCATCAGCTAGTAGTTTTATTTAACAGCGAGAATGTAGTTATTCCATCAGCGAGAATGTAATTTTTCCATCAGCGAGGATGTAATTATTCTGTCAGTGGGTTATTTCATCAGCGAGGATGCAGTTATTTCATCAGCGATCATCGAGGATGTAGTTAATTCGTTGCTGCTCTCAGAGAGGCTATAGCTGTGCCCTCTGTGGTTAACCACCTCCCGCTATTGTCGTGTCTACTCTCAGTGAAGCTTTAGCTGAGCCCTCTATGGCTGTGGTAATGTCCTCATGGAGACTATAGCTCCTTCCGCTATGGGCTTCGGTCATGTCCCTAATGACACTATAGCTTTTAGGCTTGGATCCTGTCACAAGTGAGGCTTTTGCTGCGCCTTTTATGGCTGTGGTTATGTTCCCAGTAAGACTGTAGCTGTGCCCTCTACGGCTGTGGTTATGTCCTCAGAGAGGCTGTAGCTGTGCCCTATTTGGCTTTGATCCTGTCCTCAGTGAGACGGCTGTAGGTGTGCCCTCTATGGCTGTAGTTATGTCCTCAGTTAGACTGTAGCTATGCCTTCTATGTCTGTGGTTATGTCCTCAGTGAGGCTGTAGCTATGCCCTCTGTGTCTGTGGTTATGTATTGATGTGGTTATGTCCTCAGTTAGACTGTAGGTATGCCTTCTATGTCTGTGGGTATGTATTGCTGTGGTTATGTCCTCAGTGAGGCTGTAGCTATGCCCTCTGTGTCTGTGGTTATGTATTGATGTGGTTATGTCCTCAGTTAGACTGTAGGTATGCCTTCTATGTCTGTGGGTATGTATTGCTGTGGTTATGTCCTTAGTGAGACTGTAAGTATGCCTTCTTTGTCTGTGGGTATGTATTGCTGTGGTTATGTCCTTAGTTAGACTGTAGGTATGCCTTCTATGTCTGTGGGTATGTATTGATGTGGTTATGTCCTTAGTGAGACTGTAAGTATGCCTTCTTTGTCTGTGGGTATGTATTGATGTGGTTATGTCCTTAATGATGCTGTAGTTATGCCCTCTATTTCTGTAGCTGTGTCCTTGATGGTGCTGGAACTACAACCTCCATCGCTGTAGCTATGCCATCAGTGAATCTGTGCACACGCTCTCATTGAACTCACAATATCCCAGTCCTACTGTAGCCAAACAAGGCGCCAGGGAATACAGCCGACTCTCGTGTGGAGTGTGAGCATGAATAACAATTGGCATAGCAACCTAATTAATTATACAAAGGGTGTAATCAAAAATAGTTCCTCGGTATGGACAAGGCTGAGTTTGTAGTGGTGTTATATATAGACATACGTGTCAACACAAGAATGTTTACATTTTCGTCACCGCATAGAACGGTTTCCACCCTTTTCCCGCTCTTTTCCAGACGCCATGTCAGGTCACCACTTGCGTTTTTTTACATTGATGCTAACTTTTGGAAAATGACGTGGCTACGATATTTCGAGCCCACTTCTGGCATGGTTGTTGCCTGGTTGGCACCTACTGAAAGCCTGAGAAATTTTACTAGAAACATTTAGTGTTTGCAATTATTATAGTAATAAAACTCCAAATGATCCGTTTTCGGCATTTCGGTAGTTATTTTAGCCATCATCCCGTGTGTCGCCTTTATGTTGTGTTACTTTTATTATGTTATCACAGTGAACGTCACTGCCTATTGGGTTTTTCCATGAGTGCTCACTCCTACAATGCAGCAGCCATTCCAGAGTACTACTGTTAACTGTTTCTATGAGAAGATAGATTGTCTCCTGTCTTGGCATGAAAGACGGCATTGACGTGCTTCATCTAACTTTACTACCAGGTCACGCAATCATATTAGCGCCATAGACCCATCTTTAACCCCCCCCCCCCCCCTCTTCATCTCGGACATAGTCCGTTCGTCACTGATAATATCAGCCCTGTCTATGCCTCTTCGTGTTTGCATTAGTGCATTACCTGAATCTCTACCGCGAGACTCTTCCGTTACCAATGCCGCCTTTACTTCACATAGTATTTCCCCAAACTCAGTTTAGCTTAGTCGATCTGAAAGCCATAGTCATTTATAAAGTGGATTCCACTTCAAGACTTTCGGCTGGTCTTTCCTCTTGTCCTTGTTCTCTGTGCCAGGGTTTTCTAATGAGAAGGCCGCCGGCCACTATTATGTCTATGGCGTGACGCACGTCTTCCACTGCTCCATACAAATTGGTTTCCATTGGAATGCCAACCAGCCAAACCTAGGATCTCTCTACTGCGTGTAGAGACCTTGTCTGTGACACATTTTCAGTAGTCTGAACTTGAATTCCTTGTACAAATAGCTGCAGAGTCTGTTGTGTCCAGTCCTGTACCAGTGAGACAACACTGTGCTACAACCTGGTATCAGTGAAACAACACTGTGCTACAACCTGGTATCAGTGAAACAACACTGTGCTACAACCTGGTATCAATGAGACGACACTGGGCTTCAACCTGGTATCAGTGAGACGACACTGGGCTTCAACCTGGTACCAGTAAAACAACACTGGGCTACAACCTGGTACCAGTAAAACAACACTGGGCTACAACCTGGTACCAGTGAGACAACAATGGGCTACACCAGTGAGACTACACTGGGCTACAACCTAGTACCAGTGAGACGACACTGGGCTACAACCTAGTACCAGTGAGACGACACTGTGCTACAGCCTGGTTCCATTGAGACGACACTGGGCTACAGCCTGGTATCAATGAGACTACACTGGGCTACAACCTAGTACCAGTGAGACGACACTGGGCTACAACCTAGTACCAGTGAGACAAAATGATCAAAATGGTTGCTAGGCACGGCCACCATTTTTTTTTTGTTTAAAGCCGAGGCAAATTTTTTTTTTTTTTTTTTGGCCAGACGGTGGCCGTTGCATTTTTGCTCCATTTGTAGACTGGAAGGATGTAGTTTCGTCGCCCAGCTTCTGAGTTGAGTGCATGGCGTGACACTGTGAGCTGCGTTTGTTTTTCGTTGGCACAAGAGCGGAGCATCTGTGGGGTGACCCGTTTGCTATGAAGCTGAAACTAGGATTACCAGATTACCAGATTACCAGATTACCAGTGAGACAACAATGGGCTACAACTGGTACCAGTGAGGCGACACTGGGCTACAAACTGGTATCAGTGAGACGACAATGGGCTACAGCCTGGTACCAGTGAGACAACACTGGGCTAAAACCTGGTACCAGTGAGACGACACTGGGCTACAACCTGATATCAGTGAGACAACACTTGGCTACAACCTGGTACCAGTGAGACGACACTGGGCTATAGCCTGGTACCAGTGAGACGACACTGGGCTATAGCCTGGTACCAGTGAGACGACAATAAGCTACAGCCTGGCATCAGTGAGACAACATTGGGCTACAACCTAGTATCAGTGAGACGACACTGGGCTACAACCTGATATCAGTGAGACAACACTTGGCTACAACCTGGTACCAGTGAGACGACACTGGGCTATAGCCTGGTACCAGTGAGACGACAATAAGCTACAGCCTGGTATCAGTGAGACGACACTGGGCTGCAACCTGGTATCAGCGAGAAAACACTGGGCTACAACCTGGTACCAGTGAAACGACACTGGGCTACAGCCTGGTATCAATGAGACAACACTGGGCTACAACCTGGTACCAGTGAGACGACACTGGGCTACAACCTGGTATCAGTGAGACGACACTGGGCTACAACCTGGTATCAGTGAGACGACACTGGGCTACAACCTGGTACTAGACGTGACACTGGGCTACAACCTGGTATCAGTGAGACAACACTGGGCTACAACCTGGTATCAGTGAGACGACACTGGGCTACAACCTGGTATCAGTGAGACGACACTGGGCTACAACCTGGTACCAGTGAGACGACACTGGGCTACAGCCTGGTATCAGTGAGACAACACTTGGCTACAACCTGGTACCAGTGAAACGACACTGGGCTACAGCCTGGTATCAGTGAGATGACACTGGGCTACAACCTGGTATCGGTGAGACGACACTGGGCTACAACCTGGTACCAGTGAGACGACACTGGGCTACAGCCTGGTATCAGTGAGATGACACTGGGCTACAGCCTGGTACCAGTGAAACGACACTGGGCTACAGCCTGGTATCAGTGAAACGACACTGGGCTACAACCTGGTACCAGTGAAACGACACTGGGCTACAGCCCGGTATCAGTGAGATGACACTGGGCTACAACCTGGTATCAGTGAGACGAAACTGGGCTACAACCTGGTACCAGTGAGACGACACTGGGCTACAGCCTGGTATCATTGAGACGACACTGGGCTACAGCCTGGTACCAGTGAGATGACACTGGGCTACAGCCTGGTACCAGTGAGACGACACTGGGCTACAGCCTGGTACCAGTGAGACGACACTGGGCTACAGCCTGGTATCATTGAGACGACACTGGGCTACAGCCTGGTATCATTGAGACGACACTGGGCTACAACCTGGTACCAGTGAAACGACACTGGGCTACAGCCTGGTACCAGTGAGACGACACTGGGCTACAGCCTGGTATCATTGAGACGACACTGGGTTACAACCTGGTATCAGTGAGACGACACTAGGCTACAACCTGGTATCATTGAGACGACACTGGGCTACAACCTGGTATCAGTGAGACGACACTAGGCTACAACCTGGTATCATTGAGACGACACTGGGCTACAGCCTGGTATCATTGAGACGACACTGAGCTACAACCTGGTATCATTGAGACGACACTGGGCTACAACCTGGTATCAGTGAGACAACACTGGGCTATAACCTGGTATCAGTGAGACAACACTGGGCTATAACCTGGTATCATTGAGACGACACTGGGCTACAACCTGGTATCATTGAGACGACACTGGGCTACAACCTGGTATCATTGAGACGACACTGGGCTACAGCCTGGTACCAGTGAAACGACACTGGGCTACAACCTGGTATCAATGAAACGACACTGGGCTACAACCTGGTATCAGTGAAACGACACTGGGCTACAACCTGGTATCAGTGAGATGACACTGGGCTACAACCTGGTACCAGTGAGACGACACTGGGCTACAACCTGGTACCAGGGAGACGACACTGGGCTACAACCTGGTACTAGTAGGACAACAAAAGTAAGAACATTGCAAAGAACATTTACTGTAGAGACACAACTTGATTGACTGATAGTGATCATCATCAAGTGCCTTGCCGACTGGGGTGGACGACCATGCCTCTCGACAGTCTGTGTTCTTCAGCTGCCTGCATCAGTTCGTCTATTTAGACCCATCTAAACCCTAACAAAAGGCTGTCAAAAGTCATCTTACGTTGTCTTCCTCAGTCTCTCTTTTCCACAGATCTTTCCAGTTGTCACAACATGTTCCACTTTCCGTCTTTTCCTAACATGACCAACATATGACGACTTACTATTTCTGATATGAGACATATTTTCTCTTTTGAAACATGGCTACCAGGTCTACCCCGCGTTAAATGAGTACCAGGTAAAGTCCTAGGAAGTAAAGGCCCGGCGTCCATCACCCATCGAGTATCTGTAAATCTATATAATATGAGTTTAGCCTCATGTGCCCGATGTGTGCCTGACGTATAAAGAGACCTTTGCTTAATGTGGTACAACTGTACTTTAGTAAGGTTTTTAACTTTCAATTAAACACCCGGAAAATCCCAGACATTGAATCCCAGGGAAGCAGTTTCCTGAAGCCAAACTCTTAACAGACTTCAAGATACAATCCCCCAGTCCACACCAGCGTCACTCATAGTCATACCACACAACCTTCTCTCCCACACACACCCCACATCCTTAAACGACTCGTTATCACGTGCTTGGTAACGAAAATAGGCCGTGACGTCAGTGTGTGAGTGGAATCTCTACCGCGAGACTCCAGTTCCGGCTGCAGAGCTCATTAACTGCTCATTATACATGGCACAAGTGCTGGGGATTTCCCGTGGTTGCCATCAGAGTTCGCTGGCAGATTGAGAAAGTCTGGCGCCGAGCACAAATGGAAGGTAGGACACTTTGCAAATGGCAATCTGGAAGCGACTAAGGGGGAAGTAAATAGCTTCCGGGATTTGGTTGTTTCCCCATTGCGGAAGTCAATGGATTATAGTTCAGGCATGTTCTACTTGTCGTTACTGTGTAGCAATGACTTAAATGGGAGGTAGAAAACGTACGTTTGTGGTTAGATAGATAGATAGATAGATAGATAGATAGATAGATAGATAGATAGATAGATAGATAGATAGATAGATAGATAGATAGATAGATAGATAGATAGATAGATAGATAGATAGAAGGAACGAAAAAACTTTATTTTCAAAGGGCTAAGAATTGGGCACACAGGCCCGTCTTACATTCTGCCCTTCTGGAATCACGCCATGCATACATTATTTATGCACACATTGTTTTAGCAGATAATAATAATAATAATAATAATAATAATAATAATAATAATAATAATAATAATAATAATAATAATAATAATAATAACACTAGGCATCATCAGTAACATCTTTGTAACAATGCACTCTAAGTATGCTTACTTTTTAAAACAATTATAATACTAAATATAATAAATCTTGGTGGAAATCAGCAGTATTCTTAGGAAACTATTATATTCTAATGGGGCATGTAGTCCGTAGTGCGATAATTTTTAAAACGCGTCCAATTTTATTTGTAGGGGTTGTTGATATTTTTGATTGGTTGTGGAAGTTGGTTCCACAGATGAGCTGCACAGTACGCCAAGCTTGTTTTGTACAAGTCTATTCTAGGTTTAGGGATGTGTAATATGTTTAGGCGTTTGCTATGTCGCCCATTATTTAACGCTTTCTTTCTTCCTCTGCCTTCGTTTTTTAGAGAGCGGTTGACGTGTTGTGTTATTATTTACAGCTAGGCTGAGTTATCTTTGTTTTTCGTCGCAAAAAATCAAATTATAGCAAATACTTTGTAACAGTGCTTTGCTACTTTATGCTTGTTAAAAGGGGGGTATTGGGCTTATCTCTTCCCCCCCCCCTCTTTTCCATCCCTGTGGTGTCCTAGAACCCACACCCTGGGCACACGTTATAATGGTTTGGGTATTTGTGTGCTCAATGTTTCCTTTGCCATGTCGCCCGCCAGATTTCCTCCGGGAAACAGAAGTTACTACGCGGACAGAATCATTAGGCCAACGAGTTCGCTGGCTCTTCACACTTAGGAATTCACAAGAGCCACTACGGCATGAAGGACGCCCGCCAAGAGGTGGCGCTTTTCAGGGAGATCCCAATCAGGCGGAGAACACGCGCCCACTTTAGGAGACTACTGGCGCCAATGAAGTCACAAGTGACAAGTTTTGCAGCCGATTTCCTGACCTTCAGTGCTAAAAATCGCCTTGTGGTGACCTGGAGATATTTTCACATCGCCTACACTAGCCTTTTAGCTTATATATACATATATGGTCCATTTCACGTTTCCCGGCCCATATACACACTGCCTGACCGTTTATTAATACTTTCTCAGACTTTTCTACGTCGTAGGAGTGTTATGTTGTCTTGCCTCAAGTTACATCAGCGCTAGTGTCGCGGGTTCGACTACACGACGACACAGCTAACAACGACCAGGGAACATCTAGAACTGGCGCTAACCCTAACCCACCCCCCTACCCACAGCCTAAGTTTAGGTCATACGACAGACTCTTATTGAGAAAGCAGAACAACAGAACACTCTCTGGCATAGATGAGACTGAGAAAAGTGTGTAAATGGGCCGGGAAACGTGAACAGAACAATACATATATATCTACTGATGTAGATTCGTGGCAACAAAATGCTGTGAACCATATTTCTTAGAGGTGGAAAATCATGAAAAGTAGAAGAGTTCAAGCAGTGTGCAGAGGATTAAAGAAAAAGGTTAAATCGGAACAGTTTATGAGCGAAATTGGAGGGGATAAATCACTGGAGAGGTTCTGGAAACTTCACAGACAAATGCGAAGAAAGGATCGGCTTAACACAACAGGTATAACATACAATAATAATGATATGCAAATGACAACAGGTAAAGAGAAAGGAGAAGCATTTTTGAAGAGATTTATAGCCAAAACTTATCACGATGATAGGGAACTTAGAAAGTCAGTTAGAGATAAACTGTCTAACACTACAAATGTTAATTTTTGTCAGGATATCATTATGCAAAAAAAAAAAAAAAAAAAGTGCCGGGGCCAATCAAAGTTGGTCATACCCATATCTTATTCTTTTTCGCGTTCACTGGCTGTAAGTTTCTGCGGAAAGTTCTCGTTGTACGAAGATGGGCACAGGATATAAGTGACTCCTTGAGTGTGAAAGTGCATGAGGCGGGAGAACTGGCAAGAGACAGAGTTTCTTTCAGGCAGACTGTGATGAGAGCGACGTTCTGCAAAGGACCTGCTACATGATGATGATGATGTACTTATACGTATCTGTCTGTCTGTCTGTCTGTCTGTCTGTCTGTCTGTCTGTCTGTCTGTCTGTCTGTCTGTCTGTCTGTCTGTCTGTCTGTCTGTCTGTCTGTCTGTCTGTCTGTCTGTCTGTCTGTCTGTCTGTCTGTCTGTCTGTCTGTCTGTCTGTCTGTCTGTCTGTCTGTCTGTCTGTCTGTCTGTCTGTCTGTCTGTCTGTCTGTCTGTCTGTCTGTCTGTCTGTCTGTCTGTCTGTCTGTCTGTCTCTTTTGGTTCGAATTCCGAGTCAACATTTTATAAATAGGCAGGAATTAGCTTTCTTTCAACAAGCAAACGATTTACCGGCATTCTGTTTTCTTATTCGCCCTTCTAAAGTTTTGTTTACTTTATTTCCCATTCCCATTTTCGATGTCACATGATCACATGACTCTTTGAAGTGCACCTAAGCATAGTTTCTCGCTCGCACAAGACTTCAGGTTGCATCAGGCAGCAGGCGCGCGGCTACACAGAAAACAATGGGGAAAAGTCATTTCATTAGCAAGGTTTTAAAAAATTATGCTATCAGCAAGGATGAGGCTATTTTATCACCATGGATGTAATTATACCACAGATAGAATGTAATTAACCGCCAAATGGAATGTTGTTATTCCATTAGCTAGAATGTAGTAATTGCACCGGAGAGTAGGTGTTATTACAATAATCATCATTATCACCATTATCAACATCATCATCATAGGCATTGTCCTGTTGTGCCAATGTATGTCATATAGGGCTAGCAGTGTATTTTCAGATTCCATTCGACCATTTTGTAAATGAGGGTCTCTCCGTTTATGTTGAGAACACACCCCCGCCACCGAGTCACTGTTGCAGTTGTGGGTGTGACAAAGACAACTTCTGAGTCACAAGAACTAAAACTGTCGAGTGCACGAATGTCAACACCAACAATGAGTCTCAGGTTTCCCTGGCTGGGAGCGAGTGACCTTGACTTAATGAAGTGCATCAAGCGTGAGTTCCCAGTAAATAAACAAACCATTACAGCAGGGATTGAAGGTGTCGGCACGTGGAACAAAGAGCAGGATACATTTCAAGAAATAATGACAAATAAATTGTAAGCACACTTTGCTAGAGGGAACCGTCGTGGTGTAGAGGCTACATGCTTGCTTGACCATTCGAAGGTCGTAGATTCAGATCCTGTCGGAGCAGAACATTTACACACACACACAAGTCCTAAGTCGACCTAGCTTTAGGTGGGTACTAGGTAGAGTCCTGAGAAGTAAACACGGTTGTATGATGTTGACCAATATGCTCAGCATGCCCGAAGGGGATGAAAATAATCCTTTTTCATAATAACAATAAATTCTTTAGCCTTCTGAGCGACTGAGGTTCATTTCTGCAAAAGTCACCCATCTCCATTCATCTATGTGACTCATCTTCTCTTTCCAGCGGTGCATTTTTTACTGTTTCTGTTGGGGAATGGGATTGGTGTTGTGGGGGGGGGGGGGGGGGGGGGGTGTTAGTGTCAGTTGATGTTTCAGATCCTCACCCTCCACACTATTGAACTTTTACGGGAACTCCTTTCGAAATCTCGGAGTCCCCGAGACTGGATGAACAAAACGGAAAGGAGCTTCTAGCTTTTGGCTCAAAAGGTTTTTAATAATAATAAAAAACAATAATAACTTTTACAGAGAGATAAAAGAAGGATAGAGGAGGAGGAGGGAAAGAAGAAGAAGAAGAAGAAGAAGAAGAAGAAGAAGAAGAAGAAGAAGAAGAAGAAGAAGAAGAAGAAGAAGAAGAAGAAGAAGAAGAAGAAGAAGAAGAAGAAGAAGAAGAAGAAGAACAGAAGAAGAAGAAGCAGAAGAAAAAGAAGAAGAAGAAGAAGAAGAATAAGAAGAAAAGAAGAAGAAGAAGAAGAAGAAGAAGAAGAAGAAGAAGAAGAAGAAAAAGAAGAAGAAGAAGAAGAAGGAGAAGTAGGAAGGGACGAAGAAGAAGAAGAGGAAGAAGAAGAAGAAGAAGAAGAAGAAGAAGAAGAAGAAGAAGAAGAAGGATAACAAATAATAATAATAATAATAATAATAATAATAATAATAATAATAATAATAAGTGGAAATGACTGACAGAAAAGGTTTAGTTGATAAAGGATAAATGGTCACAAAAGTGTTGAGTGGAATTCCTGTTTATCAGTTCAGATAAATCTAAACCTAAAATTGTTTTAAGGGACACAACCATTATAAATATTTTATTACACAACATTACTGCCCTTTATATTATTTATGTTGTCACAGTCGATGTCTATGCACACTGGGTATTCTCATGCGCTCAGTCCACCGATGCAGCAGCCACTCCAAGGTACCCCAGCTGACTGCTCCTGTTAGACGTTGACTCTGGTATCTCATGTCTTGACCTCGAAGACGCCATAGACGTGCTTTACCGAGCCTAACTGACAGGTCATGCAAGCGTAAAAGCGTCAGAGATTCAACAATATCCCACAACCTTGTTCGCACAATGTTGATAATATAAGCTTTGTCCATCCTCCTTCCTGTCCACATTACCTGCCAGCTGATCAGCTCTTTCATTGCCTTTTACCCATGCCCCTTATGGTCATATGATATATCCATTATTTTGCAGCCTTTTAATACCCCCGGACCGGAGTTGACAATTTTGCGGACCTAGGAACAGTAATACGCCCGTGTGTCACCGGGGCCCTCACAGGAAGCAAAGAATAGTGACACTGCAACCCTACCAGGCATGTCGTAAGATACGACTAAGGGTAGGGTTGGGCTTGGGGTTGGCTACCTCACCCTGTAAAAACCATAGGCAGAAAAACCAAACAACCATGGATAAGTCAAAAAATGAAGCAAGTAAAACGCAGCCAACCAAGAGGAGGGGAGGCTCTTCAAATAGAAGAAGTATGACACGGTGTAAGGAGTCTGGATCGTTGACATACCTCCTCTCAGCTAGCAAAACCTCCAGAATTGGCGCCTGGAATGTTAGAGCATTGGAACCCACAGGGGCATAGGAATAAACAGAGACCAAAAAACACATGGAGAAGAGAGATGAAGAATGGAGTTAGAAAGATGGGGAGGACATGGGGAAAGCTCCATGCAATGGCGAAGGATAGAACGACTTGGCGTGAGTTGCTTGAGAGCCCATGCTCCATATGGGGGATAGAAAGGCAGAAGAAGAAGAAGAAGAAGAAGAAGAAGAAGAAGAAGAAGAAGAAGAAGAAGAAGAAGAAGAAGAAGAAGAAGAAGAAGAAGAAGAAGAAGAAGAAGAAGAAGAAGAAGAAGAAGAAGAAAGAAGAAGAAGAAGAAGAAGAAGAAGAAGAAGAAGAAGAAGAAGAAGAAGAAGAAGAAGAAGAAGAAGAAGAAGAAGAAGAAGAAGAAGAAGAAGAAGAAGAAGAAGAAGAAGAAGAAGAAGAAGAAGACGAAGAAGAAGAAGAAGAAGAAGAAAGAGAAGAAGAAAGAAGAAGAAGAAGAAGAAGAAGAAGAAGAAGAAGAAGAAGAAGAAGAAGAAGAAGAAGAAGAAGAAGAAGAAGAAGAAGAAGAAGAAGGAACAGTAATACGCTTACTTACTTACCTAGTCGCTCCTCTTCTATCGAGGAATGTAGAAATTTGGCAGAGAGATGTCCAGACTTATCTATCAGCAGTTTGCTTTCTGGTTTTGTTAAATTCCAGTTCTTTGTCAGTCAGGGACTGTCGGATGTTGCCTTCCCAGCGGACCCTGGGTCCCCCTAGAGGTATGGTTCCCACGTTCTAAGCCTCCGATGCTTGCCACGTTGCCAATTTTCTCCCATTCTGCATACATGTCCAAACCATCGTAACTGTCACTGATGCACTCTGGGTATCAAGATCTGAACGCATTGTCTGACTGCGGGCTTCTTCTTGTCCATTGGTCCACCTTTCTCAGATATCTTATTTATGTGGCCTAAAGCTGGCTTCTGTGAGCTGTTGTCGGAGAAAAGAATTTTAGTGGTAAAAGCACATTCCATTCTTGATGTTGTTTGTAATAGTTTGGAGAGAAGCGTGTCTTCTAAATATTGTATAATGACGCCCTACTGAGGTAGAATAAGTTTGAAATCGAGGAAGTATTTGACAGAGCTCGGTAATTGAATACCCTCTCCCTGTGTGGGTTCCGGTTGTGTGCGGGAAACAAAACTAAGCCCACTGACCCCTAGACAAGCATGTCGTAAGATTCGATTACCGAGTGACACCCTTTAAGGTCGCAGCCCATATGCATGAGATACCAGAAAACGACAGTCTGCACCAAGACGAGTACCCCGGGGGTGGATGAACAACCAGAACTTTCCGTTCCAGTTTATCTAAGGTGAACGAGAAGAAGAAGAAGAAGAAAAAAAAAAAACCTTTTTAGTGCCAAAAAAAAAAAAAAAAAAAAAAAAAAAAAACCCCGTTAAATGTGGTTCAATGTCGAACCAGCTGCGGATGATTACGAGGAAATGTTATGAAAAGTAAAGGTGGCCGGTACGATGTTGATCACAGCACCCATAGAAAGCCAAATAGTCTTTTACTTCCCGACAGTGTCCTGGTATCAATGTTATGCTGGGTCAACCAGGATTTTTCTTTTCCTTCTCCGCGTTTCCCGTTGGTAAACTAAGGTAAACTAAGGTAAACTAAGGTAAACTAAGGTAAACTAAGGTGAACTAAGGTAAACTAAGGTAAACTAAGGTGGAATGTTCTCGTTTTCGTCCAATTATGGAATTAAGTATAATTTCAGAACTTGAGTTTTGCGTACAGGTCCGTTTTACAGATTATGCTTTTTTGCAAGCCGACTATTGGTTCTTTGCCTGTGAAACAGATGCCCTCCGAGTTCAAAGGAAACACGCCTAATTAGTTGACTTTTAACAACATGCTTGCTAGGATGGCTGTGAGTCTATTCCTCACCCCCACCCCACAATGGGGCCTAAGGACCCACACAGAGAAACCAGGAGGCAGATTTTAACAGTAGCTCCAGCTTGTTCAAGAAGCAAAAGACAGAAAGATTGGGCTAATGTGTGCTAATGCATTCATAGATAACGGTTCAAAAGTTATATGACCTTTCATCAGAAATACTAACTTCCGAGCACTAAGCAGATATTGACAGGTACAAGCCTCTGTTTCGTTTAGCTCGCCTCACAGCTTCTACTGCACAATGTCGAACATTTGTCCAGTTAAAGTCGAGAAATCGATTTTATTGTTCGAGTTATCCCATATGGCTTGGTTACCAACAACAGAACGGCGTGCCGTCTGCCGGGAGTGGCACACAATGCCTGAACTCTGTAGCCCCAGCGACACCACATAAAGACACCCACTCAGGGAGACCACTTCGCCACGGACACCGTTAAACGTTCATTAAGGGTTAGTAACTTGTTCTGCAATGTGAGCTACATTATTATCTGGTTATGTCCCCTGTAAGCACATCATTTTCTTCTGCTTTTTCTTCTTCTTCTTCTTCTTCTTCTTCTTCTTCTTCTTCTTCTTCTTCTTCTTCTTCTTCTTCTTCTTCTTCTTCTTCTTCTTCTTCTTCTTCTTCTTCTTCGCATTCACTAGCAGTAAACTGCAGCAAAACGTTCTGGTCGTTTGTCGCCTCTGGACTTGAGTCTTATTCCAGAATCTCAGTGTTGCGTACATATCCGTTTTACAGATCGAGCTCATTTCTATGCAGACAGTTGGCACCTAGCCCCTCAGTAGATGCAGTCCGACCTCGAAGGAAGCCAACAGTTAATCGGCTCAAGTTCTGAAACAAGACTAAAGTGCAGATGTGGACGAACAGTTTAAGTTGATAGTAGATGAACGCCAGCAGAAGAAGAAGCAGCAGCAGAAGAAGCAACTTTCTGATAACATTCTCCGTGTGAAGTTAATCTAAGATTATTTTTAAAACTGAGATTTCAGTCTCGGTCAACCAGATTCATAAACACATTTAAAAAAAAAAAAAAAATAATAAAAGCAAAAAAAAAAAAAAAATTATGAACCTGTTCACGCCAGTAGCGCATCAGCCATGGATTTCTTCTTCTTCTGCGTTCATCCGAAGATGTAATTGCGTTGTGTCCATTTACAGCATGGCTGCGATATTTGCACCTTTCGGCCAACACATCCGACTTTTGCGGGAATTTGTTGACCGGGTTAGTCTTCCTGGTGTTATTTAACTTGTTTTCATTAAACCTATGGCCCTAAATCAATGGCAAAGTTCTCAACCTTCCTAACACCGCAACCCTTTAATACAGTTCTTTATGTTGTGGTGACACCCCAACCATAAACACATTTTCTTTGCTGCTACATAACTTCAGTGACTATGTTTTTCGCTGATGGTCTTAGGCGACCCCTGTGAGAGGATCGTTCGACCCCGAAAGGGGTCACAACCCACAGGTTGAAAACCGTTGATTTATGGCAACCAAATTGTAATATGTTAAAATGTCTCGATCGTGAATGCAATGATTCTAAACTAAGCAGCCTGAGACATTATTTTTCACTCTATCAGAATTTACTATTCAAAAATATTCTTTAATACATTACCGTACTTTATTCCAGTCACTTTAACTCTGTTCCCATAGTGAAGTTTTTTTTAAAAACAATTCTTTTTCTTCGTCTTCTTCTTCTTCGCGTTCACCGGCTGTAAACTCAGGTGGAAAGTTCTGGTTGTTGGTCCACTTCTGGATTGCAGTCCTGTTCCAGAACCTGAGTGTTGCGTGTGTATCCGTTTGACAAATCTGACACATTTGTGTGCAGACTGTTGGTTCCTTGCCTCTTAGGCAGATGCACTTCGACTTCGAAGGAAGCTTCTAATTAGTCGACTCTTACGACATGCTTTTGGGTAGGCAGTGGGTCTATTCTTGTTTTCCCTATAATAGGGACCCAGAACCCACACAGGGGAGCCATGTAATGTTAGACTCTAGATGTATTTTCGTAGACTAAGCAGCACTCAATGGGAGATATAGTCACATCCCGCCAGATGCCTTTCTATCCTATCACATTACCTGGTACCCGTTTTAGGCTGGGTCACACTCGAAAATATAAAAATAAAATAAAAAATGCTCTATGTGGATTTGATCCCAAGACTTTATTCAGAACAGGAAGTCTATAGATCAGTGGCCACCAACTTAGGGCCGAGGGGAGGGGGGTGGGGGTGTTGGGGGGGGGGGTGAACTAGGGGGCGTGAGGAAGTTTCAAAGGGGCATTAAGCAAATTTGAAACTAAGTTCAATTGTTTTTGTAATAACCTTTGATTTTCAGCTTTACCAGTCATGAAAACAAAACAGCCTTGCCAGTTTGACGTGGAGAGTGAGCTCGGCTGTGCTTTGTACAACATAGACAGAAAATAACAGATATCATCAAAACAAAACAGTGATATTTTGACACAAAATTACCAGTTGTTGGTGACTGTTTCTTTTTGTAGTTGACACATAGTTCGAGTTTTTCTCCAAGTTCTTGTTAACAGTAAGTAAAGTAAATAAAAGTAAAGTAAAGATCCCTGTACCCGCCTTTAGTCGTGTCAGGCATATTGGAAGAGCGCTCATATTTTTACAGATCATCAGCACTCGGTGGGTCATGTGGTCAGCATTACGCCGGCCGTCTTTACTTTCCCAGCACAGCCCATCCTGGTACCCATTTTAGGCTGGGTCGACCTGCTTGTTAACCGTACTTGTGATTTTTCTTTTTGTCCTCTTTTTGCGTGTGTAAAAATCATACTTGCTTTTTTTGTCACAGTTTTTGCCAATTACTCGTGGGATGAAGGGGGAGGGAGTGGGGGGGGGGGGGGGCACCTGAAAAGAGTTTTAAGCCACGGCTATAGACGGATTTAAATAATTCATTCAACCAACATTGAGTAGCCTGAGGACAGAAATAAGCAATCATACTTTTATGTATATATGACAAAGACAGAATAGTATAGTTAAAATAATACGAAATGTATTCAGAAACAGTGTACACGGTATACACAAATTAATTCTGGCCTTCAAAAAGCACAGACAGGAAGTAAATCTTTTTTTTTTTTAAAAAAAAAAAAAAAAAAATCATGTCCTCAGTAAATACAGCACACCGACCACATATCACAATCGAAGAAGTAGAAAATGTCACAGATTTCGAAAACTTGGGCTCTTTAATGAACAACATTGGAGACTGCTCGAAAAAAGTCAGAAGAAGACTTGCATTAGCAGAGATTAAACAGCCAAAAGAACCTTTGGCAAAGCGCTAGTAAATTGGTTACAGTCAAAATCTTGAGATCATGCATTTTTTTTCTGTGGAACCTTACGGTTGTGAGTCCTGGACTGTCAGTCACTGAGGGAAAAATTTGAGCTTTTGAATTAAATCAGAATACCATTGAGAAAAAAAAAAAAAAAAAAAAACATCGACATTCTACAAGAGTTAAACATAAAGGAAAACCACTCAAAAACAACATGTGTCACTAAAGTTGAAGTATTTTGGCCACATCAATCGTCATGGTGGCTTGGAAAAGACGGTGATGGAGAGTGCAGGTCGTGGCAGGCGAGGCAGGGGTCGACCACCGCGAAGATGGATACAGCACACTGAAGATGCATTGGAAAGGAAAGCACATGAGAGCTGGCTAGGGAAAAGGGATACTTTCAGGCGTGCCGTGAAGAGAGCGACGTTCTGTAAAAGACTTGTTGATTGATGATGATGATACAGAAATACCTGAAGAGAGAACATCTGTACCTGGTTTAAGGCGCTGGTAGGTATAATCTTTTCTTTTTTTCTTTTTGTCAAAAATCAATTTAAAGTAATGAATCAATCAATCAATCAGGTGCCGTCTCCACAATGACGGTTGGCTGCAATGGATCTCCAACAAACCCTGTCTCTTGCCCTTGATGTACACTCACTCATACTGCTGTTCGTCCATCTCTTGATGTTATCCTCCCACTTGTAACGCTGTCTGCCTTTTGCTCGCCTACCTTGAACCTTTCCCTCTAGGATGATCTTTACAATACTGTTATGTCTTTTAATGTGGCCAAAATATATCACTTGTCTCTTTTTTATTTCACCTAGCAACTCTTTTCATTCCCAATTTCCTCAGTACCTCTGTATTTGATAGCTTTTGTTTCCATGAAATACGACCTAATCCACATCTCCAAAGAATTGATACGATTTTCCAGTTGTTTGTTCATTGTCCATGTCTCTGTGTCACACAGTAAGGTTGAGAATACATAACATTTGACAATTCTCATTTTTTAATGTATTGCTTATATTTCTTGATGTCAGTAACTTGTGCATGTTGTTGAAAATGTTTGTGGCCATCCCTATTCTTTTCTTGACTTCTGTTTCACTTCTGCCGTAATGAATAGCAGCCAGCAATTAATTTATATATCAATACCCACACATTTCGCACATACAATCATACAAACCACACACACACACATTCTCCCCCCCCCCCCCTCTCTCTCTCACACACACAGCACAACTACCCTGCACTTGATTAGAAAACTGTCAGAAAAAAGCAAATATCACATCTGGTCTCTCCAATATCAATACGCGCACAAGGTCAACATATCGCAGGCAGCGCGGGTCGGCTATGTTTACATTTGGGATAATTATATAGGCCTTCCCTAGTAGATCGCTGGATTGTCCTAGCGCCGGGATCTGAGAGAATGTCGAGTGATCTGCCTCCGAGGGGTCGGCCAGGGCAGAAGTCAATTTTCTTCTATTGGATTATCATATTTGCATATGCCAGTTTGTGTTCACTTTTTATAATTAGGTACTCTAAAATTTCAACAAATCTGGCTATGTTTGTTGATTGCTGGCTGTCAGGCAAAACTATTGGTTCAGTGTTTGTGACTATCTTTTTGATGTCAATTGAATAGGCAGGATAAGGAAAAGGACTTTGATTGTTATAAGGGAATTAGAAAGAGAAGGAAAAAAGGAAAAGATGGAGAAGCGAAACAAAAGACGGAGAAAGAGTGAGAGAGAGAGAGAGATAGATAGATAGATAGATAGATAGAGAGAGAGAGAGAGAGAGAGAGAGAGTGAGAGAGAAAGAAAGAGAGAGAGGAGAGAAATAGAGAGAGAGGGGGATTTTAGTAGTTTGCCATTGCTTTATGGAAGGTCGGCTTCTCGATACCGCTGTCGACACCAGAACAAGGCGCAAGGCCCGTAGCTGGAATCAAACACGGCACCCCGGCATTTTGCTATCAGGGCTGCCAATGATGGGTTTATACCCCCAGATCTGGGTTTATATTTGACGCCTTGGGTTTAAATTGGGAAATCTGTTAAAAAAAATAGTATATCCTTACATAAAAGTGGGTAAATGTTTCGTTTCGTAACAATAAAATTTGTAGTTGTCAAGAATCTGGTTTTTTAGTTTGTTTTTTTGTTCTTTGCTTATGTATTGCTTGGTTTTTTTTGTCATCTTAGCTGGGTTTAAAAAAAAGGTCATATTGGCAGCCCTGTTCGCAACGCCACAGACGACGACCATTGCAAATATAGACTATTTATTTTAAGCGAACGAAAGAAGAAGAAGAAAAAAAAGTCCCTAACGCCTATATAGACAAGTCGGTATTTGATGGATATGGCCGCTATCACGCCGGCTACCTTTACTTCCCTGGAGTTTTCGTAGTCCCCCTTTTTAGGATGCTGTGACCTATGGGTTTATTGTGGGAAAAAAAAACACTCTCGCATGAATTCTCCCTTTTCTTGGCCGTTCACTAGCTGTAAACTCCAGCGGAAAGTTCTGGTTGTTCGTCCACATCCGAACTTGAGTCCTGTTCCATAACATGAGATTTGACTGCACATCCGCTTTACAGGTCTGGCTTTTTGTATATAGACTGTTGGTTCCTCGCCTTCATGCAGATCCGCTGCGATTTCGAATCGTAATTAGTCGACTTTTACGACAAACTTATTAGGGAGGCGTTGCGTCTAATCTTCCCCCAACCCCCACCCCCAATGAGGGCTCGAAACCCACACGGGGGAGAGGAGAGTAACTGCCAGGACTATTGGAGCTGACACAAAGAAAACAGGTTGGGGTGGGGGTGGGGGTGGTGGGGAGTGATGGAGAAGGGGTGGGGTGGGAAAAGGGCGCTTAATATACTGTTTATATATTTCGCAAGAAAGTTTGGGATTCTTGTTTAATGAGCAATAATAATAATAAAAGTAATAAGAATAATCCTTTGTGCCATTAGTCGTCACACGGGGCTGGTATTCGATTCCTCCATCGCGATCTGTTGCATGCAACTCTCTCGATTTCTGATTAGGAGTTGAGTCCAGCATTTTTAGCCTTTCGTAATAACATTATCCTTACTGTTTCCCTAGGACGTCCTCTGTATCTCAGTCCTTTTGTTTCCCATTTTAGTGCTCGTTTTGTAATTCTTTACTAATTTCGCCCCAGAGTGTGTCCAATATATCTCCACCTTTGCTTGTTTGTTTTTGCAGTCGATACAGTTATTTGTCCAAACATTTCTCTGATTTCCTTACTCTTTTTTAAATTCATTCCATTTTAATGAACGAATTAGATTTAACCCCGCCACGCGATAAACACCCGATGACACAATGTGCCACCATGCGGATGAGGATCACCCGGTGAGAGGTCCCAGAAACTCCGTTCAACCGTTGGTTATATTGTGGCCCCAGACTACAGCCGGGGTAGGGCTTTGAAATAACAACAAAATTTTGTCCCGAATCGAGACAACGGTTAACATCCCATTTTATTATTTATGATTTTTCTCATACATTTTCACCCAGATGCATTTAACTGTTATCAATAGTAGTAGTAGTAGTAGTAGTAGTAGTAGTAGTAGTAGTAGTAGTAGTAGTAGTAGTAGTAGTAGTAGTAGTAGTAGTAGTAGTAGTAGTAGTAGTAGTAGTAGTAGTAGTAGTAGTAGTAGTAATAGTAGTAATAATATTAATAATAATAATACCAATGCGTTAAGCAAATAAATATAACAATATATTTGAAAAACTATGACACGTATGAACAAAAACTTTAAACGGAAGCTTTCATACAAGGGGCGGATTTAAAAAAAAAAGGGGGTGGGTGAGTGGGTGTTTAACCCCTGCCGGCTCTCTAGCGTAGTTGGCTAAACCAGATTGCGCGGGTGACGAACTCCTTGTGGTTAGGGTTCACTCCCGGGGATAGGCAGAAAAGCCACATTTCTCCCAGATTTACTGTATTTAAAATGGAATCAAGGCCGAAAGGTTTAGATATCCATAATACCGAGCCTAAGGGTTAACAACTCATGGCTTCTGGATACTAAAACAAACAACCCCTGACAAATTAATGGGAGTTAGATCCCTTTCCCGTTTTTTTGTGTGTGTGGGTGGGGCCCAGTGTACCTAAGTCTCAAGGTTCTGGTACCCCCAGGTTCTGGTATCCTCAGGTTCTGGCTCCCCAATGTTACGGTGCCCCAGCTCAAGACATAACTTTCCTTTCCCCCATCCTTTCTAAGTCGGCATGAACGTAGATCCCATCTAATCTCTGACCATCTGTCGGCATAGTGTCCACAGTTAATCCAGAAATCTCTCACCTTTCACTAGAAAGGTGTCAAGGAGTGTGTTCTGGGAGAACACCTTGTGCCTCTCCTGCCCGGCTGACGGCGGTAACCAGAGACTGCTAATGTTCCCTGGATGTCCCCTTTTGTCCCCGAGATCACTTTGCTTCTTTCACTGGACACGTTTTCTTTCTGGCAGACCTGGGTGGCGATAGTAGCTACTTCCTTCACTTGATACTTCATCTTCACACTCTTTTTTGATAAACTTCCACATTGGACACTCCCTCTTTTTGCTGTGCTAACAGGTAACCTGGCCTTTGTTGAATTTTACATTTTATACTCTACTTACAAACTCCCCCCTCATTCTTCCACTTCTTCTTCTTCTTCTTCTTCTTCTTCTTCTTCTTCTTCTTCTTCTTCTTCTTCTTCTTCTTCTTCTTCTTCTTCTTCTTCTTCTTCTTCTTCTTCTTCTTCTTCTTCTTCTTCTTCTTCTTCTTCTTAGTATTCTCCACGGCCTTCTCTATTTATTAAAGAAGGCATTAATATTCTCAAGCGGTAAACTCAGGTGGAAAGTTCTGGTTGCTGGTTCAATTCTTGACTTTTGTTTTGTTCCAGAATTTCAGTTTTGTGTGCACATTTGTTGTACAGATTTGGCGTATCTGTATGGCAGTTTTTTGGTTCCTCGCCTCTCAGGCAGATACACTTCGACGAAAACGACCTTTTAGGACATACTTGATGCGGGGCAGTAAACCTATTCTTAGTTTTTTCAAAATGGGTACTCGAAACATGCAAGGGAAATTCTTCTTCTTTTCCTCCTCCTCTTCCTCTTCTTCTTCTTTTCCTCCTCCTCTTCCTCTTCTTTTTCTTCCCTGTCTCTAGGTTTTCCTTGGAGAAGTGGTCAAGCCGTGTGACTAGAGCGTC
Organism: Candidula unifasciata; assembly: GCA_905116865.2. Taxonomy (NCBI): domain Eukaryota; kingdom Metazoa; phylum Mollusca; class Gastropoda; order Stylommatophora; family Geomitridae; genus Candidula; species Candidula unifasciata. The sequence continues at coordinate 231,867 of CAJHNH020000540.1, read as the reverse complement.
GCACAAAGCACGAGCTTCGTAAGTTCCGGCGGCAAAATCAAAGGATCTCGGTAAAAATTGCCCTCGTGAACCGAACGATGCTATCTTCAATAATTCCACAATTTTCACAGAGCGATCAAACGGCTCCATCACGTCACGGAAACCCTAGAGATTTAAATTTTTATATTTGGTTGTTTGTGTCGTCTTTTGTAAACTTCACTGCGGGACAACATTGTTCGGAGTTTAATTACATAGTTTAATTACATAGTTTAGTTACATAGTTTAATTACATAGTTTAGTTACATTGTTTAATTACATAGTTTAGTTACATAGTTTAATTACATAGTTTAGTTACATAGTTTAATTACATAGTTTAGTTACATAGTTTAATTACATAGTTTAATTACGCTTGACCTGCTGACCTGTTGCTCCTTCCATGGTAGATGAACTGCATGCCTGATGTAAAAGGAATGAATAAATTTCAACCCTACCTGGACTGCACAACGAGCCGATAAACACCCGGTGACACAAAGTGCCACCATTCGGATGAGAATCACCCTGGCGCAAATCACAGGAATCCTGTTCACCTTTAAGGCTATATTAGGGCCCCAAACGACAGCCGGAGTGGGACTTAACAAAAAGTTTTGTCCCACATTGTGATGGCAATTAATCTTTACCCTAGTGGCATGCTGTTTGTTTTGGCACTTCTGACTATTGCCTTGTGCATTTCATGCGTGTGTATGATGTTGGTTTTGTTAAAACTGCAGTCTGCGACAATTTTGTTTTTGACAAAGGACACTGATAAACATGATGTGTGGTTTTCCTTGGCGCAGGAACGGAGTAACGATGGTGTGACCCGTTTCTATGGAGTGAAGGACCCTTTTCCAAGCCTTCGAGCGTATTGGGTATATAGGGCTAGACCTTTACTGTATCGACCAATCGGCACTTGGTGGGTGATATAGCAAGCATCACGCCAACCGCTTTTACTTCCCAGGACTGTACCTGATACCCACTGAAAGCCTAGAAACGACCTGGGAGTTCAGGTTATATTTTAAAACAAGTCTGGTCCCTCTCAGGACCTGAAACCACTACCTCCCGATCTGCAGGTAACCGGTCTAGTCGCTAGATCACAACGGCTCCCTTTCTATGAAGCAGGAACTGCAGTTACCTAATCGCACATTATCAGACATCTGATTTATTGCTCCAATTGTCCACTCCCCTGACTTTGTGTGTTCCAGTGTCCACATAGCCTTATAACCCCTTCTGAACTCTAACAACGTTTCCTCTATCCACAGTTCCATCTCTACCACGCCTACCTTTCTCTAACACATGCCTGTACCGTCGCCTGCTCTCTCATTCTGTGTCCATTTAAAAGACACCAAAAACTCCCATCTGACCAAGATCGGACCATTTTGACAGGCACCAGTAGATACGATCGATGGCGGAGTCAAGAGCATTGTTAACATGCCATCATCTCTGGTCCTCTAGTTGTTACAGACACGAACGAAGATCCGGTCCAATAGTCCCCGAGGTATCACAGACCTGCTCATTCGGCTACTGTCCCAAACAGTTACTGATTACAGACTAGGCGAGGAGAATTATCTCTCTTGTACCCCCTGAGGACCTTGATGAGCAGTCGCGGTCAGGAAATGGCCTCTGTTTCTTTTCAGATCTAATTGCTGATGGACCTTTTCAACTTCTGACCCAGACCTTTCGATAAGATGGCCGCGGTGAGTGAAGTGTTTTGTGAACGTCTGCTGCAGACAGTCAGAACGAACAGAAACGAGCAAAGTGGTCTATTAATGTGGCATATCTGTGGAACAGCACGGAAGTTTTAAACAGTTGCCATGGCGCAGTTTACAATGAGCAGCAGGAGACATTTTGGGAAGTGAAGACGGCAAGATGAACATTCCGGTTCTTTTATTTTAGTTAACCCTATCTCGGGAATCCTACAAAGTTCTCTATGAGTCCCCGAGGAAGTGCGATAAGATAGGCGTGTTATGGTCCGTAATGAACACCAAGTCTAACCCTCCCCCCTCCCCCCAGGTAATATTAGACTGTCCAATGAACTCTATGGAATCCCCGAGATTGGGTGAACTAAAATAAAAGAACTCACATTCTATTGATTACAACTCTTCTTCTTCTTTTTCTTCTTCTTCTTCTTCTTCTTCTTCTTCTTCTTCTTCTTCTTCTTCTTCTTCTTCTTCTTCTTCTTCTTCTTCTTCTTCTTCTTCTTCTTCTTCTTCTTCTTCTTCTTCTTCTTTCTTCTTCTTCTTCTTCTTCTTTTCTTCTTCTTCTTCTTCTTCTTCTTCTCTTCTTCTTCTTCTTCTTCTTCTTCTTCTTCTTCTTCTTCTTCTTCTTCTTCTTCTTCTTCTTCTTCTTCTTCTTTTCTTCTTCTTCTTCTTCTTCTTCTTTTTTTTTTTCTTTTATTATTTTTATTACTGAGACAGAATTTTTCCGAAATATCCTTGGCTCTCAAGGTTGACCCAGCGACTGACGTAACAGTGACCTCATCAGTCACCGAGTGCCGATGGGTTGACGACTAAAGGCGTGGAAGACGGTCAGTTAATTGTTACTATTCCGTACTAAAACAAGGCGTAGGGCTCATTGAGACCTCCATTCACCCCTCTTTAAAGCGTGTACAGGGATTGACTACCCTTATTTTCATCTTTGTGTCGGTGCTTTTGTCATTATAATAACGACGATGATGTTGGTTGATAATGAAAATTTGATGACCATAATGAACGAATAAGAAGAACGGAGGAAATGGAAAGACACAGGGAATGGAGACTCGAAAAAAAAAAACTATCAACAAAGGAACAGGAAGACGTAAAAATACACCCCTATCTCCTTGTTGGCCATTTTCATCGGAGCCACCCCTAGTAATCTGCTTTAAGCCGAGCAATCTGGGCGATAATTATCTCCAACTGAGAAGAGCTCCTTCACTGTTCCTGACGGAAGTACCAGCACTGGACTTAGCAGGGACAGACGGTCAAGGATTTGGGAATCCTTTCATGTTGCAGATGACGTTTTTATGGCTAAATCTTTTTATTTTTTTTATTTGAGGTTTTGTAATCACACCAGGAACTGTTTGGCAACCAAACTAAAATGTGTACTTGCAAATTTCCAATGTGGGTATCATTGTAATTCTAATCATTGAAATTTGCTAAGACACCAGGAGCCTTTCTTGGCAGTGGTGAAAGTAGTGAAACGTCGCAAGCTAGCTTGGTTTGGGCACGTGGTGAGGCATGGTTTCGACTGCAAAGACTGTAGTTCAAGGAACATTAGGGTGTAGTCGAAGAGGAGAAGGGCAAAGAAGAACCTGGAATGACACCATCAAGAAACGGACAACACTAAGTTATCATACACTTTTTCATCCAAGCAGAAGACAAAGATGGCGGGTTTTATGTTCTAGTGCTTCCATCAATACACCTCCACGACCCTAATGGGTCGAGGGTTATAATATGTATCGTTCTAATATTAAAGTCATTTGGTAGAAGCTATAAGAGATAATAGAGGGTAATTAAAAGAAGTTTTGAATAAATTATAGCGCGTTTCACAACTCACTCCGTAAATGTCTCTAAAACTCCTGTGCGGGTGAAAAGGAAATTGTACACGTGGACTTATATTTTCCATGCCATTGTGATTTTATAACTTACAGTGGCGGAGATGCTGCTGTTTTTTTTTCAAAGTGGCGAATTTCTTGGATCTTTGTTTGACTAGTAATTTATATCCCTCTACAAATAGAATATAAAGTAATTGACGCACATGTGTAGATTGTTTGGAAATCCCTCAACATGCGCATCGATGCCTGGTGATTATTTTGATAGCCCACTCCCCATTCAATGAAAAATCTGCAACTTACGGGGCGACTTATGTTGGAGATGACTACGCAAGAGTCAAATGCCTATGACACGTGTGCTATTGGGTGTTTTTCAAAGTTGTCCTTACTGAGTTTTTTACTCAGATTACAGTAAGCGTGCTGACTGTTTACTTTGAGTCCTGCTTCTTTTTTTTTTTCATGCACCGCAAATAAGGCAAAATTTAGTTGCATATCCTTTACAGGACATTGCAGAACCAACCCCAACAGCTCCTGGCTGTTGTGTGGTTTTTCTAGGCAAATTTACGTCCAGTAGTTTGCCATTACTTCTGGACTGTCGGCTTTCTTGATACCATTGTCGAAACCAAAGTAAGGCGCATGGTCGGCAGCTGGGATCGAACCCAAATAAGGCACAATTAAAACTAAATAGTTGCTTTAAAAAAATGCTTACAAAGGAGAATATTATCAACAGACTGCACGCCAAAATTCAACAATTTACACCACACGGTTACTGAGATAAATATTTTTAAATTCGACAGAATTTCTAGAACTCAATATAATATTTGACTAGCAAATTGGGGCTAACAGCGACTGGAAAATGGATAAACTTTTCGTGAACAATATAAGCAAAGTAAATTAGAGTCCATTTACAAGCCACCGACGCATAGGGCAGATGATATACTTAAATTTTTTATAGACCATGATACGCGATGTGGTCAACATGACACGGTCCGCCTTTACTTCCCAAGACATTGTCGCTTGCAAGTCAAGCACTTAAGTACACCAATATTTGTCGAAGGTGACATATCGTTGCTAATAGATTGTGCTCAAGCAAGCTAAGATTCAAAGGAAGATGGAAGTGTATGCCTGAGTCCAAGTTATACAAGCCCACTGAGGATCAGCATATGGGATATTAAGTGTCACATCTACAGTGTTCTCAAATCCAAGTTTTTTAGCAGGACCGTTAGGCTATGATACGCGATACACACGAGTGCAAAAAAATCCCTGCCACGTGAAAAAAATCCCTGCCTTCGCCGAGACTGGACCCGAGAACATCAGCACTCAAGGCGGACGCCATACCTGGAGACCACGCAGCCTGCATAATTTGCTGTTGACTGTTTCACCCCTTGGCACAGTTCACTGCGAAAATCACCTCTTACTGTTCCCGAGACTTTGTTGTTGGTTTGTTGTTGATTTGTTGTTGGTTCAAATCATAGTAACCTGTCGGAATTCAAACTGATCGCATAAGTGCATTAGCATGGAACAACCCACATTCATCAGTGGCGGCCATCCCCGTTCAAATACAATCATACAACAATGGCACACATCAGTCTCACCCGCACACATTGGAGCCTCACCAGCACACATCGGAGTCTCACCTGCACACATCGGAGTTTCACCCGCACACATCGGAGTCTCACCCGCACACATCGGAGTCTCACCCGCACACATTGGAGTCTCACCAGCACACATCGGAGTCTCACCCGCACACATCGGAGTCTCACCCGCACACATCGGAGTCTCACCCGCACACATCGGAGTCTCACCCGCACACATCGCAGTCTCACCCGCAAACATTGGAGTCTCACCAGCACACATCGGAGTCTCACCGGCACACATCGCAGTCTCACCCGCACACATCGGAGCCTCACCAGCACACATCGGAGTCTCACCCGCACACATCGGAGTCTCACCCGCACACATCGGAGTCTCACCCGCACACATCAGAGTCTCACCCGCACACATCGGAGTCTCACCCGCACACATCGGAGTCTCACCCGCACACATCGGAGTCTCACCCGCACACATCGCAGTCTCACCCGCACACATTGGAGTCTCACCAGCACACATCGGAGTCTCACCCGCACACATCAGAGTTTCACCCGCACACATCGGAGTCACACCCGCACACATCGGAGTCTCACCCGTACACATCGGAGTCTCACCCGCACACATCGGAGTCTCACCCGCACACATCGGAGTCTCACCCGCACACATCGGAGTCTCACCCGTACACATCGGAGTCTTACCCGCACACATCGGAGTCTCACCCGCACACATCGGAGTCTCACCCGCACACATCGCAGTCTCACCCGCACACATTGGAGTCTCACCAGCACACATCGGAGTCTCACCCGCACACATCAGAGTTTCACCCGCACACATCGGAGTCACACCCGCACACATCGGAGTCTCACCCGTACACATCGGAGTCTCACCCGCACACATCGGAGTCTCACCCGCACACATCGGAGTCTCACCCGTACACATCGCAGTCTCACCCGTACACATCGGAGTCTCACCCGCACACATCAGAGTTTCACCCGCACACATCGGAGTCTCACCCGCACACATCGGAGTCTCACCCGCACACATCGGAGTCACACCCGCACACATCGGAGTCTCACCCGTACACATCGGAGTCTCACCCGCACACATCTGAGTCTCACCCGCACACATCGGAGTCTCACCCGTACACATCGGAGTCTCACCCGTACACATCGGAGTCTCACCCGTACACATCGGAGTCTCACCCGCACACATCAGAGTTTCACCCGCACACATCGGAGTCTCACCCGTACACATCGGAGTCTCACCCGCACACATCGGAGTCTCACCCGTACACATCGGAGTCTCACCCGCACACATCGGAGTCTCACCCGCACACATCGGAGTCTCACCCGTACACATCAGAGTCTCACCCGTACACATCGGAGTCTCACCCGCACACATCGGAGTCTCACCCGTACACATCGGAGTCTCACCCGTACACATCGGAGTCTCACCCGCACACATCGGAGTCACACCCGCACACATCGGAGTCTCACCCGCACACATCGGAGTCTCACCCGTACACATCGGAGTCTCACCCGCACACATCGGAGTCTCACCCGTACACATCGGAGAGAAAACAATTCACCTCATTCAGATTTGAATTTTAGTCCTTGCATGGGTTCCATGGCTCCCATTGTGGGGAAAACACAGACATGTTTACCGCCTGCCAAAGAAGCATGTCGTAGGATTCACCTAATTAAGAGCTTCATTCTAAGTCTGCGTGCATCTGCTTGAGCGCAAGGGACAATCAACTGCACACAAGTAAGCCAGTTAAACAGATGCACAGGCAAAATTCACGCCATAGCACAAAGTCAAAGTCTAAATGGACGAACGTCCACGGCTTTCACTAGGAAGTTACAGTCAGTGAATAAAGAAGAAACATAAGAAGAAGACAGTCTACATCATCTTTAAACATTTCTCATCGGCAAAACAAGAGAGATCATGTACATCAAAAAAAAAAAAAAAAAAAAATACCAAGGAGCTAGATGATGCTGCACTTATTTGATTCACTTTTAAACACTTGAACTTATACGATAAATTATGGAAAGTCTCATTCTCAACCTCCGTCATGCCATCATGTCTTTTCCTCAGTCCTTTTTTTTACGTCTCCTTTCTACGTCTCCCTTCCCTTGTTTCTCCTATTTTTCTTCTATTTCTAGAAGAAGAAGAAGAAGAAGAAGAAGAAGAAGAAAAAGAAGAAGAAGAAGAAGAAGAAGAAGAAGAAGAAGAAGAAGAAGAAGAAGAAGAAGAAGGTGATATAATAATAAATATTCAGATTACTATCATGTGTTGTAGAATATGTTGCTGTTGTATTCTCAATTCTCGTCATTATAGTGACTCTTCTATTCGTTGTATGGTAATTTTTTAAGAATTTAATACTAGTGAGGGAACAGTTACATAAAATGGAGGTAGGAAAAAAAAAAGGTAAAAGAAGAAATCTACTAGCTTGCTTATAAAGAAAAATCCAACACAAAATATTTGTGGCCTCAGTCGTATTTGTAGATGTTGCATTTGTAACTTGTGTAAACTCACGCGAAACACTGTAAGTTTTCTCTCAGTTTGACGCTCTGTTTAATTCTCCACAGCTGCAATTAAAATAAACTAAAAGGGCTTCCTAGTAATGCTTTCGTTGAGCGAACCCCAGGCACAGAACTGTAATCACCACTAAAACTGCACCGAAGTCATGTCCTGGCATCCCCTTACAAAACGAAATGGTGGTTCTTTCTCATGAGGATCTTGTGAAGGCGAGACCAGATTTAAACACATTCCCCCTGCCCTGGTCTGTTTAATACAACAGACGACGGCTTCTGTCTAAACCCTGCAGGATATTAATACATACATACTGCAGGTGCTCGTTTGAAGTTCATTTTCGTAACCTGGAAAAAAAGCCTGCACCCACATCTTTCCGTGCTCACCCTTTGAGCTTTGGATTGGGTTAATACCGCTCAGTTTTATACAGTCGTGTCGTGCTCGCCTGGGAGAATTTGAAAATGTGAACGTGATTTGTTTCGTTTCATCTCTGTGTGAGTGAGTGTGTTTGTGTGTATGCAAGCGCGCAAGTGTGTGTGTGAGTGAGTCAGTGTGTGTGTGTGTGTGTGTGTGTGTGTGTGTGTGTGTGTGTGTGTGTGCTGTAAAGCTGCTTGAGTTCCTCTTTGTTCATCATCATCTATCAGCAAATCCTTACAGAACGTCGCTCGCTCCACGGCACGCCTGAAATTATCCATTTCCCTAGCCAGCTCTCCAGCCCTATGTGCTTTCAATGCCAATGCTTCTTCAATGTCCTGTATTCATCTTCGCAAAGGTCGACCCCTGCCTCGCTTTCGTCAAGCTGCACTTCCATCACCGTCTTTTCCAAGCCACCATGACATTAGATGTGGCCCAAATACTGAAACTTTTGCTACAAGACGCTGTTTATGAGCCAGTTTTCCTTAGTGTTCAACTCGTGTAGAATGTCGATGCTTTCCCTTTTCTTGATCCACGGTATTCTGATAATCATTCTGTACCATTTTAATTCAAAAGCTTCAATCTTTTGTTATCTTCGTAAATATTATTTACCCCAGTGGGTTTCCAGTCACTGCATTAGCCACCAGGTCACCCATTGGCTCGCCGGTAGACGACTTCCTCGCTGGTTGGGACAGTATTTGGGTCTGTCTCCTTTGATCTCATCAACACTGAAGGAGTATTTTTCAGGGCTCTTGGCGGCGGGAAACGCTAAGCCATTTGATATCGCACACATCACCTAGTCACAATTATAACATAAAGCTCCCCCCTACCATGGGTTTTCGGGACCCATTGTAGGGTGGGGTGGGTGTAAGGGGAATAGACCCACTGTCCAATTACAAGCGTGTCGTAGAAGTCGACTGCTGGGGCATCCTTCGAAGTCAGAGCACATCTGCATGAGAGGCAAGCAAGTAAGAGTGTGCATACACATAAGCCAGATAGTGGAAACAGATGTGTACGCAACACTCAGGTTCTGGAATAAGACTAAAGTCCAGAGGTGGACGAACACTCAAAACTTTCCGTTGGAAAATGAACGTGAAGAAGAAGATATCTCATCTACCCACTCAAACAGCAAACGTACACGCCCACACAGACATACTCATTCATAAACATTCACACGCTGTCAAAATTACTCCACACAAATGTATTAAAGTAGTTCTCAAAGGAATAGTGCTTCTGCCTCCAGTGGGTCTAGGCTGGTACACCACCGCCCGACCATGTTCACGTCAGCAAGGGTGTTGGGGTGGGACGGGAACTGAGAGTTTCCCACATTACTGCCACACACTGGGCATCTGGTTCATACAAGCATGAGTTCAGACATTTGCCTTGGCGTCCCTTATTACCACAGTCAGTGTCTGATTTCAGGCTGGCGGGAAGATGATTACCAGACGTTGCATTCTCTCTCTCTCTCTCTCTCTCTCTCTCTCTCTCTCTCTCTCTCTCTCTCTCTCTCTCTCTCTCTCTCCCCCTCTGTCTGCCCATTCTTATTTCTTTTTTTTTAATTCATACGCACTCCTCTCTCTCTCTCTCTTTCTCTCTCTCTCTCTCTCTCTCTCTCTCTCTCTCTCTCTCCCCTCCTCTCGCTATGTGTGCATGTTCCTCTTTTTTGTCTCTCTCTCTCTGTCTGCCCATTCTTAATTCTTTTTTCTTTAATTCATACGCACTCTCTCTCTCTCTCTCTCTCTCTCTCTCTCTCTCTCTCTCTCTCTCTCTCCCCTCCTCTCGCTATGTGTGCCTGTCCCTGTTTTTTTTTTCTCTCTGTGTCTGCCCATTCTTAATTCTTTTTTTCTTTAATTCATACGCACCCTCCCCCCCCTCTCTCCCCTCCTCTCGCTGTGTGTGCCCGTCCCTCTTTCTCTCTCTCTCTCTTTCTCTCTCTCTCTGCCTGCCTATTCTTAATTATTTTTTTCTTAAATTCATACGAACTTCCATCTCTCTCTCTCTTTCTCTCTCATTATGTTTGGCTGACTCTCCCCTTACCCACCTATTTACTAGCAGACTGACCACCTCATGTATAAACAGCGGTTCAACGGTGATTGTTGTAGACTGAGCACCCATGAGTATCACATGAGAGCTGAAATATTAGTTTTAATATTTGGATAATGTATTACTACTCATAATAAGAAAATATGACCAGAACAGAAATTCAAAATTCCTTACTGTGTCCAAGAGAGTCAACAAAGTGAAGGAAGCAACACACTGGAGAATATCAGCAGAGACTAAGGTTCAGAAGATAGTGATTACAAGAAGTGAGCTTTTAGGTTATGTTCTGTTATGTTTTCACAATCAATGTCTTTGCACACTGAGCACCCATTTGAGCGTTCAGTCCTTCGACGCAGCAGCCACTCCAAGGTACCTCTACTGATTGTTCCCATGAGGAGTTGGTTAACAGTTTCCTGTCTTTGCTATTAAGACGGCATAGTCGTGCTTCACCAAATAAACTCCTCGGTCCCCAACCTAGTCCGTACAGTGTTGATGATATCAGCTCTTTGCTGGTCAGCTGTGAGTTGTGCTCGATGACAAATAATAGGACGACTTGGTGCGAGTTGAGGGCCCTATGCTCCATTCAGAGATGCGGGACACAAGGAAGAGAAGAAGATGAGGAAGAATAGAGCGAATTGGGGTGAGTTGACGGCCTTTGCTCCATTGTGAGATGCAAGACAGAGGTACTGGTGGGGGGAGCAAGAAGACGAAGAAGAAAAATAATAATAATAATAATAAGAAAAATAATAATAATAATAAGAAGAAGAAAGACGAAGAAGAAAATTAATAATAATAAGAAGAAGAGAAAGAAAAATAATAATTATAATAATAATAAGACAAAGAAGAAAAATAATAATAATAATTTTAAACAAAAAGACGAAGAAGAAAAATAAGAAGAGAAGAATAGGAGGACTTGGAGTAAGTTGAGGGCTATTACTTTATTAATTAAGTAGACAGAAGGAGTTGGAGAAAGAGCAGGAGCAGGAGGATAAGAAGAAGAAGTAGAAATACTTCCGAAAACACTGGTCTCTAATAATCCATGTATTAGACCCCCATGTACCGAATAATCCAGCTATCTCATCCCTTGTATAGAATCATCCGTCCATCTCATTTGGGAACCTCAATCAAGACTGACAAGACAGACACGTGCTCGACAAGATGGCGCATCCCTGGGCGGATGTTCATGGTCACCTGACGCAAAACCAACACGCTGATTAGTCAGATACAAGAGGGTATAAGGTCATCATAGTCCAATGAACAGGTTAAAAAAGTAGCGTTGATCAAGTACGTCCTTCTTAGGAAGATGGTACATTTATTGATAGCGTTGGAAGCAGTCCCACTGGTGGCTTTAGGCCATTTATCAGCATGGGCCGCAATATAGGCATCAAGCGTCATCAGTATGCGCCAAATGTCTGAACGCAGGGGGTTTTCTTGGTGCGACAACTCTCCCGGCTGAATTAATCATAACGCATGGTGGCACTTTAGAAAGTAAGTAGAAAGATTAGAAGAAACACACTAGTAAAAAATCGAAAGCTATCGCTTGAATGTGAACCTGTCCTCCAGTGGGGTATAAAAACACATGCCTAGCATGGTCAGGCACATGAACAGGTTTGAAAAAATGTAGCGGTGTAAGTGACACGAGTATCGGACAGAATTCATTTCAACCCATGAAAATGGCACATGGTTATAGAAATTTATAGCGACGCTGGTCGAATACTGGGAACAGTCCCGCGCTTTGTCGGTACACTGGGTATAGGCTCATTGTATACATCAGTATAAATAAACAGAGGGGGAACTATTGTTGCGTATATCAAGCGTATGAATTAATCAGTGGATATTAGTGAACGGCTGCATAGAAAGAGCAGGGGGTTTGAAGAACACACTAGACAACAAAGGACGCCTCTAAGTTAGTTTACACATGGTTCTATTTCTCCAGCCTTGGAGTAAAGAATAGTCCCTATGTTACAAAGTCCCTTACAGAGAAGCAAAGACTTGAGAGTCCTTACACTACCATGCATGCCGTAGGAAACGCCTAAGACGAGTTGTTGTGGGACTGGTAAGAGATAAGGAGAGAGAGAGAGAGAGAGAGAGAGAGAGAGAGAGAGAGAGAGAGAGAGAGAGACAATTGGAGACTCTGAGATATACAAAGATATATAGAGTGACAAACCACTAGAATTTTAGAGGTACTGTAAAACTTCGATTAACCGTCACAGTCACGACCAGGGCTGTGACGGGTAACAGAATCGACGGATAACAGAAATCTCTCTATACATATCTATGTTATTTCACTGCGAGAATAGGACAAAATCGAAAATAATAATTCTTTGAAATTTATACAAATGATACTTAATGTTACAAAAGAGATCAATTTAAACTTAAATGTAAGAGTAGTAATGCACAGAAATGTATTGTAATACCACGAACCTACTTTAAACTACAGCGTTGGCGTCTGACAAGAATTAGTTTTATTTTCGTGCCAGGAAATGTTGGGGTACAAGGAAATGAACAAGATGATAGACTTGCAGGTAAGTCTGCTGTAGAAGCCGGACAAACCATGGACCAGGCAGAAATACTGAATGCTCTACGAGATTTAAGACGTTTGATTGAACCGAGTGAGAACTGTGAATCTGCAACCATGGTCAGACTGCAAGAACAGCAAGTTAAACAGGGTGTCGCCAAACAAGAACACTACACAGGTAGCCAAAGAAGAAGAATAAACCAACACAGAACTGGTGTCGACAGCCGCTACACGTTGAAGGATTTACCGAGGAGTAGATCTGAGCACTTATGGACTGAGTGAGGATAATGTGGCGACTAACTAACTAACTAACTAACTAACTAACTAACTAACTAACTAACTAACTAACTAACTAACTAACTAACTAACTAACTAACTAACTAACTAACTAACTAACTAACTAACTAACTAACTAACTAACTTAACTAACTAACTAACTAACTAACTAACTAACTAACTAACTAACTAACTAACTAACTAACTAACTAACTAACTAACTAACTAACTAACTAACCAACTAACTAACTAACTAACTAACTAACTAACTAACTAACTAACTAAACTAACTAACTAACTAACTAACTAACTAACTAACTGCCTAACTAACTAACTGCCTAACTAACTAACTAACTAACTAACTAACTAACTAACTAACTAACTAACTAACTAACTAACTAACTAACTAACTAACTAACTAACTAACTAACTAACTAACTAACTAACTAACAACTAATTAACCAACTAACTAACTAACTAACTAACTAACTAACTAACTAACTAACTAACTAACTAACTAACTACTAAACTAACTAACTAACTATAACTAACTAACTAACTAACTAACTAACTAACTAACCTAACTAACTAACTAACTACTAACTAACTAACTAACTAACTAACTAACTAACTAACTAACTAACTAACTAACTAACTAACTAACTAACTAAACTAACTAACTAACTAACTAGCTAACTAACTAACTAACTAACTAACCAACCAACCAACCAACCAACTAACTAACTAACTAACTAACTAACTAACTAACTAACTAACTAACTAACTAACTAACTAACTAACTAACTAACTAACTAACTAACTAACTAACTAACTAACTAACTAGCTAGCTAGCTAACTAACTAACTAACTAAATAACTAGCTAGCTAGCTAGCTAACTAACTAACTAACTAACTAACTAACTAACTAACTAACAAGCATGTTGTAGTCTTTCTTATTTTATATGAGTTTCAGATGCACTTCATATTCTTACTCCCACTGTGGGTTCTAACTGGACTAATTAGGAGTGTTTCCTTTGAAATCAGAGTCCATCTACCTGAGAAGTGAGCAGTCAGCAGTCTGCATATAAATAAGTCAGATCTGTAAAAACGATGAGCTAGCAAAACCTGAGTTCTGGATCTATTCCACTGGCAAGACATCGACGTGGCTGCTTCGGGATAAGTCACTTAAATGATTTTGGGTATTCGTGTGGTTTTGTTTAATTTATGTATGTGCTGGTGAAGGCTCTATAGCCGCAACGTTCAAGTTTCGTTTGTGTTTGTTGTATTGTAAAGCTAGCTATCAATTTTCGTTCTGTTTAATATCTTTCCTGGATCAAGATGAAAGTCCGGAAATGGACCAATAACAACCGGAACTTTCCGCCAGAATTGTAGCCGGTGAAAGCTAAAAAGAAGAAGGAGGAGGAGAAGGACCAACGGTGAAAACCTTGAGTACGGCATCCTCTTTGTCACTGTCGCTGAAACGGGTCTGGCTTATCGTGTGTACACTGTTGGGTCCCACTCCTTTCAGACAGATACGCTGCGGCTTCCAAGGAATCTTTGATTCTACATATTTTAGCGAGGTCTAGGTAGCATACTCGTCTCTAGGGTGACCAAGGCGAAATAGAGGCAGGACTTAAACTGTCAGAGCACCGGCCCTGTTGCAAATAAACAGGTGGTGTAATGCGAATCCCAGTGCTCCCCGTGTGTGCTCCAGCGCTTTTTTTGGCGGGAAAAGAAATATCCCACTGTCTCCTAAGAAGCATGTCGTAAAAGGCTAGTAATTAGGGCTTTTCCCTTTGAAGTCAGTGTCCATCAGCTTGAGAGGCGAGGAGCCAACAGTCTACATATAAGTAATCCAAATATGTACAACGGATGTGCACGCAAAGTACAAATTCTGTAACAATACCAGTCTTGACGTGGACGAACAACCAGAAATTTCTGCACTAGTTTACAGAAGGTAAACATTAGGAAGAAGTAAGAAAATCCTAATGCTGAATATATCTTCAATCATGTTTAATGTTGTCCACAAAAGCTGGAATTTTCCATAAATTCACCCTCTGCCTTAGTGGCAGAGAAACAATACAATTGTTATTTTATTCTTTTAAGTTTTGGGGGGGGGGGGGGGGATGAGAGACGGTGTGGAGTGGGGGGGGTTGGCTGAAGGGGATTGAACAAATGAAAGGCAACAGTGTAGACACGAAGAAACAATTAGCGACGCTAAAGCCCAGCTGATGCGGCACCGCATCTCTTTAACAACCAAGGGCATGGATACGACCCCAGCCATCCTGCCGCTCCATCACTGTCAGCATCCCGGTGCTCCCCGCGCCCGCTAGCCGGGCCCCGAATCGGGACAAATTAATTTGCAAGTTGTAAATGTCAATCATAGCTTGCTGGCCACTGTAAGTGGCGCACACATTTGCATGAAGAGATGTCATTAGCCTCACGGAGAGAAGTCTCTCGTCCCGTCCTCACCTTGCTGTGAGGAGGCAGGTCTGTTTACTCCTTTCTTCTTCTTGTTGTGGTTGACTGCACACTTCCTTACGTTGCAGTGGGACCCTGTTTACTCCCTTCTTTTCCTTGTTGTGGTTGACCGCATACTTCCTCACCTTGCTGTGGTGGTGGTGGTGGTGGTGGTGGTGGTGGTGGACCAAGTAGGTCGTAGAACGTCCGTATGATGCTGACAAAGAAAACAAAGACGGCATAGAAGGCTGATGAGGAAGAGAAGGAGAAGGTCAAGATGAAGAAACATAGCTGACCTGCTCATTCAAATTTCTCACTTCTTCTTGGCTTTCATTGGCTGTAAGTTCTTGCTGAAGGTTCGGTCACTTCTAGACCATGTCTGGTTGCAGCACTTAAGTTGTGTATGTACCTACGTTTTAGAGATTTGGCGTGTTTGTAAGCAGACAGCTGGACTCAATACCCTATTGTGCAATGTCCTCCAACTTCGAAGACAAAATACCCAATTGGTCACTTTCTATGACATGCTTGTTATGATCAGTGGGTCTTTTCATCTGATCATAACAAGCATGTCATATTATGTTATGATCAGTGGGTCTTTTACTAGAATATGGAATAGCTGCTTGGGGCACAGCAGCTAAATCAAATTTTCAGAAAGTCTCAAAGATCCAAAACCTTCTCCGTATTATGACAGGGGCAATGCGCTCGACGCCCATATCAGGATATGGAAAACAATTACTGGTCTCCATAATCTGGAAGATAGGAGAGAGACACAAAAGATCCTCACCCAGCTCTCCAATACCACCACTTTCAAGAACAACCCATGTACAGCCGACTGCAGAAACCCCAGAAGGCTAGACCTAAGAGAAACTTGCCTTTTTAAGAACGCAAATGCCAAGCTCGCTGTCCTTAAACTCCCTCCCATAATACCAAATGTTCCACTTTAAACCTTACAACGACTGCCCCGCTTGGCTTAGGGATAGCCTACCAACAGTCAGAACCACTGTAACAGGGGTCTCCTCCAAATCATCAATGAGCAGCACTGATATGAAATCAACTACAGAACGAGAGATCAATAGACTTTACCCACACCAGAGTTGATTCGAGGTATACAGATGGTTCAGCCAAGAGAGCAGTAAGAGACGGAGGAGGAGGAATATACATAGAATGGGCCAGATGGTTTTAAAATCAACCAGGCTGTACCAACAGGTTCATATTCCTCCAATTACAGAGCAGAGGCAGAAGCATTCTAGCCGCATGTTCTTTCCTGAATGGACAACAGCACAGCAAATTATAGCAGAGTGGTCTTTCTGACTGATGCTATGTCAGTTCTACAAGCAATTGTTAACCCAAAAGACACTCAGTTTGTAGACTTGACGCAACAGCTTATTTACCTAGGCTCTTCAGTAGAACAATCTGTTCTGCAGTGGATTCCAGGTCACTGTGGCTTGGAAGGCAATGAAATAGCAGACAGATTGGCCCAGAAGCGGCAGTGACATGGTACAACCAAATAGCGACTTAACCCACCAAGAGATGAAAACACTAATACAATCTAGTATCCAAGAAAGGTGGCTGGATACCCACACCAGATTTTCTCCCCAAGACTCACTTCATCGCCTCTCTAGAGAGGGACAGTCTATTATATTCAGACTAAGGACTGGGCACAACAGATTTCGTCAACATATGTTCAAATTTTTCGGTGTAGGAAATACGGAGACGTGTCCCTGCAGCGTGGCACCCGAAAATGCTGAGCATGTGCTCCAACACTGTCAACTGTATGCTGACAACAGAGACGCAATCTGGCCTGTTCCAACCACAATGAAGACAAAACTGTATGGTACACGAGAGGATATGGATTGCACGATAGCTTTCATAAAGGCTACCGGCCTCCTGATATAAGTTTTCTGACAGAAGGATCGAAGAAGAAGAAGAAGAAGTGGGTCTTTTTAACCCCCACCGCCCCACCGTACCACCCCCCCCCCAATAGGTCATCACACAACCCAACAAATATTCAATTTTTAATACCGATTCAATTTTCACACGATTTCTGAAATGTTCATTTTAAAAAGTTAGATCTCTTGATTTCAGGTTTCAGGCTAAGGGGGCAACGGCTAGTCTAGAGGGAGACGGGCACCAACCAGGTCAGATTTTGTTAAATTTTGGTGTTCCTGATCAGCTCTATTACCAGGTATCAACATTTTTTTTTTTTTGAGGCTGTTGACGACCAATTGACTTTTCCCTGCCCTAGGCTTCGTTTGTCGTTTTGTATGTAACCCATTACCTCCTTTAATTCTAGTGCTTTCTGGACAGATTCTATCGCATCTTGGACCTTCCACTTCGTACCAGTCTTCAGAGCGGGCTGGACAGCTGCCACTATGGGGTCTGAGGACTCGCGTAGCATCATCGCGAGTCTCACCTTTCCCATTTGAAACTCTTCCGGTCAGACAACGCCGGGCTCCAAGCCACTTACTCATGGCTGTGTTTATTTTTTTTTCTCCATTGCTTCCACTGCCGTCAAACTGACCTCGTAAACGAGCAGCGATCAGAGGAGCTTAGGGATCAACATAAACTGGAGACACAACACCTTGAACTTTCCGATCAACTTGCATTGCTTGACTGCACGCAGACCTGTTGACACCGACTCATGTGTGCGCCGGACTTCCGTTCTATCAGATAACTTGGAATCATAGACGCGACCGAGGCTCTTCACTGGTTCCTCTAGAACTGTAGGGATCTTTTTACCTGCCACCGTGAAACTGGTTGCCGCCACCTTGCCTTTCAGGGTGGAGAGACTCCTGGATTTCTGAGGCTCGAATTGCATGCCGCACCATCCGTCAACGAAATCCAACCAAGCTGTAATAGCAAGGGTATTGTCTCCGCTGCCCGTGATAATAGTCGTATCATCCATGAAAGCTCTCAGTGGCGGCATCCAGTGATCCCAATTTGAAGGCCCTGGCCGACGCCGGCAGCCTCATCTAACATCACCTGCATGGCCTTTACAAACAGAACAGGCGAAATCGTACATCCCATTGCTATCCGGACCTCGAGTTCAGTCCACCTCGTCGTAAAACTCGGGGTTAGAGAAGCGTATGGGGAACTTAGAGAAATAATGTTCGATCATCTCGGGTATGTGTCGGTACATGGAACATGCGAAGGGCCTACCGCAGCAACTTAAGGCGTTGGCAAGTTCCAATTATTTCACGTGCAAATCCGTTCTCCCTTCCTTTCTCTGGGCTCTCTAGTATGAACTTCACTGTCTTGTGTAATTCACTCAGCGATCCGTAAAGTTTGGCTTGAACCGGTGTTTCTCTTGGCCAAATCCATGCGCATATACTGGTGAGTTAGGGTTAGGGATAGATGCAGCGATGCTGACAGCTCCATGAAGTTCGCGAGGAACACCGCACCGAACAGAGCGCATTGAGTGCGACAAACGAGTGAAAATAAAACACTGGAAATGATGACCCAATAAACGATGAAAACAACCAACACATGTCACTTCTAGTGTTTACGAGTTTGAGGTTTAGGGTTAGTGTTGAATGAAAACCGACTAACACTAACCAAAAATCCGTTATATTATAGGACTGTCTAGGGAATCCCTAGGAATTCCCTACGATATCTCGGAGCTCCCAAGATGGGGTGAAAAAGCGGATAATAAACTATTTTTGGGCGAACTTTTTTCTACAAATGTAGACTTGTTCTTCTTGTTTTCTTTTTCACTTCCTGTTCTACCGCTTCGGGCGTGGAGAGAGCTATAAGGTTCTGCTGCTTGCTCTTTTGACCACCTCGATCGTAGACACACAGTGCTGTTGTAGAGTTTCTCTGATGTAACCTTTCCTTTGTTTTTGGTCTACCTCTTGCTTTACATCTGTTTCGTTTAGATGTATAACTCATAAGGTCAAAACCTGCACCTTTACGAAAATTAATAATCGTAATAACAGAGATAAGGAAATATACAGAGATAACATTCAAAGTGAAGAAATTAAAAAAAAAAAAAAAAAGACTCGGCCTGAAACAAGTCACAGAATGTGTGATAGAGCAACAGATGAGAATGTTTGACCATCTTACTAGAATGCCCCTACACCAACTGCAACAGAAGGCTACCATGAAGAAATAGAATGGACACAGAGCACGAGGAAGACCAGGCAGAAGATCAAAAGGCGGAACCAAAAACAGCCTTGAGGAAATGAACATCAAATCAAAGTATACTTCTTCTCTTCTTGTTTGTTTACCGACTTTAAGCTCCGATGGAAAGTCCTGGTTGTTCGTCCATTTAGACTTTGTGCCAGTGTCTGAGTTTTGCGTATACATCCGTTTGACACGTATGCAATATGTTAGAAAAAGCGCAAAATAGATCTCTCTCCTTCCGCCTCGCATCTCCTAACAATGGGACGACATAAATGCACGAAGAGAAGAGGAAGAAGAAAAAAAAAAGAAGAAGAAGAGGAAGAAGAAGCAAATGGGCAAATAAAATATAACAATTTACTTCAAATAGAGTAGCTACCTTGGTCTATCCGCTATACTCTCAACTGCGGATCCGAGACAAAAAAAAAATAAATGGCATTGGCTTTCTCACCCAAAAGCGGTCGGAGTGATTTTAACCATATCAACAACCGAGCGCTAATTGGTCTTATAACATGCAAACTTAGCCCTAGATGCCCAATACGCATGAAGAGTCCATTACTTGAAATAATTTGAAATAAATGAACAAATTGTTCCAAGAGAATTTCTAAACATAGTAGAAGAGAACTCTGCCCCCCCCCCCCCCCTTTTCCCCCTTCCCCGGCATAGTTTTGTAACACTAGTAGGTGGGGGTTTAAGGAACTCTGGCGCCTATATTCCGGCCCCTATGCTTGGTGTTCCGGGACAGGGAGGTCCTTAGCTTGAGGGCCTCATGGCTAGTGCTGTTAACACCAACTATACAGGTTAAGATATTTTTTTAGCCCTGAAACAAAATAAAATTGAAACAATAAAACACTTCAACTGCGATACTGTGATTGCCATGTGCGCACCTCTGTGGTAAGACATGTGTAGTTTCTCACGTCGTCCGCACGTTTCTACCCCTTAACAGTGTCTGGTTCAGGGGCACGTTTTTGGAGTCACTGATCTCACCCACCAAACACTGAAACCTCCGGACTACCACACACAGAGAAACCACACTACCACACACAGAGACACCACACTGTAGGGTATGTGTGAGTCTCAGAGTCTGGACAAGTGGTGCCTTGATAGCGTGGTGAGACAGTAGGACTCACACTTTCTTTCTTTCTTTGTTTCTTTCTTTGCTTCTTTGTTTGTTTGTTTGTTTGTTTGTTTCTTTCTTTTTTTCTTTCTCTCTCTCTTTCTTCCTTAACATTTTCGGAACTCGTAGTGGAGTATAACCACTCAACTAACGCCAAGCGATTTGTAAACTTGAATATTTGAAATGATTTTCTATGGTACTGAGGTAGCCAATCTCTGAATACCACACCCTGTCCAATAGACTTATACCACATGCATGGTGGCGAGGTTATAGTAACTACCCTGTATATTGGCTCAGCTAACACAAACGGCTTGGTTCTATAGTCGAGAGATTAGTGAAGGCGTTCACAAAGTTATGACCTTGAGCACTAGGGTTCAATTTCTGTGAAGACGCGTTCATCTTATTGTCTTTCTTAGCGTTGTTCAACTGTAAACTCCAGCCGAAAGTTATAGTTTTCCCACCTACTTCTGGACTTTGGACCTGCTCTATAACTTTATTTTTGAGTGCACAGCCGTTTTACAGACCTGCTTATTCGTGTGCAGACTGTTCATTTCCTGTCTCTCACACTGATGAGCTCCGACTTCAGAGGAAAATGCCCTAATTAGTCGCCCGTTACGACCTGCTTCTTCTTCTTTTTTTCGCGTTCACCGGCTGTAAGCTCGGGCAGAAAGTTCTGGTTGTTCGTCCCCCTCTGGACATTAGTCTTGTTCCAGAATCTGAGCGTTGCGTGCACATGCGTTTTACAGATCTGACTTACTCGTGTGCAGATTGTTGGTTCCCTGCCTCTTTGGCTGATGCACTCCGACTTAGAAGGAAGCGCCCAATTAGTCGAGTCTTACGACATGCTTGTTAGGAAGGCAGTGCGTCTATTCTTGCTTCCCCCATTATGTGGACCCGGAATCCACACGGGGATTAAAAGTTAGTTGAGTATCTCTTACAGGACGCTGCAAAACCAACCCAAGCATTTATTGGCTGTTGTGGGTTTTTCTAGGCAAGTTTACGTCTAGTAGTTTGCCATTGCTTTCTGGGCGGTCGGCTTCTCGATACCACTGTCGAAAGCAACGCAAGGCCCGCAGCTGGAATCGAACCCGGCACTCTGGCATCACGAAGCGCTAACGTCTAAGCCACAGACGCCGACACACGGGGATTACGACCTGCATTATAGGGATGCGATGCAGTGATTTAACCCCACACTTTCCCCGACTACCTCCCGGGACACTGGAACTCCCCACCTGCCACACCACACCCCCCCCCCCCCCACCAAAAAAAAAAGTGCGGTATAGGTTTAATAAAACAACAGCAACAACTTTAAACGATTCTCTTTGTTTTTGCGCAGCAGTATGAGGGTCGTTCGGTGAAGGTGACTGGAGCCAGACCACATACCGTATTTTGTTCAGATTATATTTAAACACACTACGTCATAGTCGAGGTTTCAACATACTTGTTCTGCTCCGGTGACAGTGAAAATCAAATCAAATGTCCTTCACTGGTGCATTTGAAAAACTGGTGAACAACAAATGTCCTGGCACAATCCAGAAATATGTACACACAGTAAATGCCATATCACAGTTGCTAAAGTGACAAAGCTGAAAGGCATTAAAACAGCTCACAGGGCTGCACCAAGCACTACAATCAGTAGCTCAGTCCGCGAAAAACATTCCGTATATAAGACAACCCCAAGTTTATACTTTTTGTATACACACTATCTTAAACACGGTGCTACAGGTGCCTCAACAAATACGTTTTTTGTTTTACTAATGCATTCTTCGTTTCATATATTTTAAATTGTTTTATTTTTAGACACTCTTTTAGAGAACTATATGATGTAATTAATGTGATTTTGCCAACACATTCTGTAATTATTTTTTATTGTAACAATAATTTAAACGGCAATATATTTTAAAGGCGTATAAATTTAAAAAAAATGCATATTTATAGCTCTGTTAAAGAAACCAGGCACTTTAAAATGTTTTTGGACAGCCGAAAAGAGCAACCAAGGGGTTTTGAAAGAGCCGGGTTTTCCCTCGAAGTCGGAGTACATCTGCCCGTGAGGCAGGGATCGGTAAAAGCTAGTAAAACGGTTGTACACGCAAAACTCAGGTCCAGGTAAAAGCCAAAAGTTCAAGCAGACGATTAACCGGGAGCTTCCGCCGGAATTCACAGCCGGTGAACGAAGAAGAAGAAGAAGAGAAAGAGGCGGGAGACCGAAGACAACTTTTCACAAACATCAGAAGGAGACAGTCATCATTTTTCACCCATCTTATGAGAAGAAGGAAAATGGAACATATTGTGACCACTGGAAAGATCTGTGGAAGGAGAGATAGAGAAAGACAACGAGAGAAGATGCTTGACAGTCTTGTTGCATAACATGGAGGTGTGTCAATACACTGATTCATGCTGCAGGAGATCGCGGATTGTGGAGAGGCATGATCGCGTCAAGGTACCTGATGATGATGATATGTTTTACAGTTTTCCTAAATTAGCTTCTTTCATTTGAAAAGATGGGGCTTCAGGGCATTATGTATCTTAGGGCTTCATCAAGCCTAAATCCAGCCGTGAATAACAGTTTCCTACTTTTGTGAACCGATCCACGTTATCAGAGATCTAGGAGTATCTACCATCCTGCCTGACCACTGTCAATCTAATTAGCCGGATTGTGGCCAGCTCAGACACTGACCACGACTCATTACAGTCACAAATCTGTCAGGTCAGAACGGGGCATATGGGCTCTGAATGGTTGCTCTGCTGTCCAAGCTGGCATGAAGTCCACTTACATCACACCGTTCCTTCCAGGACTGACCAGGACCCAGCCAGGGGTCAGCTCAAGTAGGCTGGTACTTGACACGAATTCTGTGGGCGATCTCTACAGGTACTCGGCCACCTGCCAACCATGATTTTCGCTTCTGTGTGAATGAATGGATGAATAAATAAATGAATGACAATGAATGAATAAATTAATCAAAAGCTGACATTACTGCACTCGGGAAATTCCCACAAGTGTTCCGTCTTCTTCTTAGACAGCTAACGAAAGATAGACATGCTAATAGAACTTCTTGCAGCTTGATTTAAAAAATGGCTGCTTATATTTCTCACTCAGGGTTGAGTATCTTCTATCCCCGTGTGGGTTCCGGGACTCTATTATAGGAAAACCAGGAACAGACCCACTGCCTACCCAAAAAGCACGACGTAGGAGTCGACTAATTGGGAGCTTCTTTTGAAGTCGGAGTGCATCTGCCTGAGAGGCAAGGAACCAACAGTCTGCATACAAATTAGGTAGATCTGTCAAATGGTTGCACACGCAACACTTAAGTTCTGGAACAGGACTGCAGTCCAGAAGTGGACGAACAACCAGAACTTTCAGCCAGAGTTTACAGCTGGTGAAGGCGAAGAAGAAGAGTATCTTCCAGAATATCTATCTACTCATCCCTTTTTGAATGAGTCATTCTATTTTGATATTCTCTGTCTTTTGATTTTCTCTCTGTTCTACTGCTCTGGCCGTTTTTGCCCTGTCGATTTAATCCCAGAGAGCAGTCACTACGTCCTTTATCACAGAGTAGCCGAGGAGCGGCAACAGCCAATCTATCAGCCTAGTCATCACCCCTTACACCAGAAATTCAATGATAGAAAATCCAAATGCTCCTATAAAGTGATCCCATACACTCTGTGCGTAGGATGCCAGTTTCAATTTTCGGAAGCAAGCACTGTGAGTCAGTTACAATTACACTTATTTACAACATGTCATTTGAATACCCCGGGCATGTGTGATACGACTTCACAAGTTCTGGTCTCATATTTCCCAGGTGAATCTGATTCTCTATAGTTCAGATACCGCAGCCACTTTCTGTGCGGAAAAGTTACAACCTGTTGGCCTCTCCTTGTTAGGGAAATAACCGGAGAATTCAACAGCAAAGGGTGAAAGTGGAAGTAAACTTTGACAACGCTCCTAGCACGGCCGGCAAGGCGTTAATGCTTTGGTGTATCCCGGGTTACTAGTTTACGAGGTGAGGGGAGCAGTTATAGATTTCTCGGGGATTTCCTTCCGAGAATGTAGCACCTCGGGTATCCGATAGCCGAGTGGTCTGTATGGGTGTCTGGGGTACAGCTGCGTCACATACCCGCGCGAGTCATGATTTTGTTAGCGGACAGTAAGAAGTAAGGCGGGGTTATTCAACTGGGAGCCTGGGGGCTAAATCCGTCTGGACCACGAGTAGAAGTTAGCCCGCGGATCATTGCCACCTAAATCTTTTTCTTCTTCGCGTTCACCGGCTGTAAAACTGCGGTGGAAAGTTGTGGGTGTTCGTCCACCTAAAGACTTTTCTCTTGTTCCAGAACCTAAGTGATGCATGCATACCAGGTTCACAGATCTGGGTTATTTGAGTGCATGCTGCTGGTTCCTTGTCTCTCATGAACGACTTGAGAAGAGGTTGACTCCTACGATGTATCTTGAGGAGGCTGCGGGTCTACTCTTGTTGTCCTCACAATAAGGCCCCGGAATCCACACGAAGAACAGCCAACATGCGGCAGGGGCACCTGGCCTTCGTCGATTCCCATTTTCAACAAGACCTCTGAGTAGACTCGGCTGAATACAAATGGGATGGAAGGGTATAGGGATCGGTAAGCCAACGTGCATTTGAGATAATACGCAGAGAAGCAAGTTGACTGTGGTTACATATGCAAGAAGGAGGATTGACAGACGTTAGAACAGATAGGCTCCCCGTGTGGGTGCCAGGGCCCTATATATTATAGGGAAAAACAATAAAAGACATACTGCCTAACCAAAAGTATATCGTAAGAGTCGACTAATTGGGAGCTTCCTTCGAAGTCGGAGTGTATCTGTCTGAGAGGCTAGGAACCAGCAGTCTGCATACAAATTAGTCAGATCTGAAAACGGATGCACATGTTATACTCAGATTCTGGAAAAGGACTGCAGTCTAAAAGTGGATGAACAACCAAAACTTTCCGCCAGAGTTTACAGCTGGTGTACACAAAGAAGAAAGAAGATGAAGAACAGAAAGACGGTCAGACAAAAAAATAAAAAGAGAAAAACACGCTGGTAAACATACACGTAGACAGGCTGACAGACAGACATGGAGTAGTCATTTGGTTTTAAACGTTTTTCAAGTGCTCCCCCCACCCTTGCGCCCCCCCCCCCGCTATGAATATATGGCAAGACCCCTATCCTCCAAACCCCAACTGAAAAAAAAAAAAGAGAAAAACAAGAACAAGAACTTGTAGAAAATGATCCAAACAAGTCAAAGTTTGAAATAATATAGCGTCCTTGAAGAATACTTTATAAAAAGTTTATAACATTATTTTCTTTACAATTACACTGAAAAACAAACGTTAGTATAACTAATTGTTGTTGTTGTTGTTGTTGTTGTTGTTGTTGTTGTTGTTGTTTGTCCAGTACAAGTGAGGATGACCAGTCCTTTCATCCAATGGTGACTGGATTCGATTTTGTGAGTGCGCCAGATGGCTGATAAGACCAGTTCTGGTTCTTGAGCAGTGGGGACAGGGGAAAAGAAGCCGCATCTCTCTGGTGATTTGCTTCAGTGCCTTTCCTGGCTTGTCTTTTCTGAATCGCTGCTGCAGCTCTAGCAGCTTCATAGGCCACAGCACAGCGCTCAAGAGAGAGTGCCAGGATGAGCGGTATGACTAATTTTTAAAACTACAAACGACTTTCATTTCAATATTACTTTGAAAATTGCTGGCGTCCCATAGGGGGGAAAAAAAGGGGGGGGGGGGGAGACCACAAGAGGAGGGGAGAGACACACCCCTAGAGTGAAAACCGCTGCAGTATTCAGAGAAGTATATGGATTTGTTTTAATAGCAGGTTTTACAATACAGGTCCACATGTGGGTTCCGGGGCCTTATTATAGGGAAAACAAGAATAGACCCATTGCCTACCCAAAAGCATGTCGTAGGAGTCGACTAATGGAAGTTTTTTTTTAATTCGGAGTGCATCTGCCTGAAAGGCAAGGCACCAACAGTCTGCATACAAATAAGTCAGATCTGTAAAACGGAACACTCAGGTTCTGTATCAGGACTGCAGTCCAAAAGTGGATGAACAATCAGCACTTTCGGCCAGAGTTTCTAGCTGGTGAACGCAAAGAAAAAAGAAGAACCACACAGGACTGTAAGCAGACAGGTTGACAGACACCCAGACGTGGACAGACAGACAAGCAGACAATCTTACATGCAGTCAGTTATCACTCAGGCAGCCATATATTTGGAGAGACAGACGTCAAACATTCAGAAAGA
>CAJHNH020000540.1:55000-200000 GCA_905116865.2 Candidula unifasciata | reverse complement strand
GTTTAGAACAAAATCTATAAAGCTGATTCTTATGACGTTACCACTGTTTGGCTATTGAAACTGTGAAGAGTTTCAGTGGAATTTCACATAGGCACTTTACAGACAAGAGAGGTTGGACTTTCCACAGTGTGTGTAAGTATGTCTGCATTATTACTATTGTCTTTGCCTGTCTATCTTGAGTCTAGAAAAGAGACAGCTTGAGTTTAGAGTGGGTTTTGGTGCTCCTTAAAGGAAGTTGAGGCTGGGTGGGTGGGGTGGGGGGGGGGGGGGCGGAAGTAGAAACCTTCTTACGACATACATGTCGTAAAATGCGACTAATTAGTAATTTGCTGAAGTCGTAGGTGCAGACCTTAAAGGCGCAGATAGTACAGCCTAGCTGTAAACCACAAACACGTACCAACTGCCTTTTTCAAGGCGAGTACAGATGAAGGAGAAGAAAGAGCTACTCTGCGTCTAGATGGGAATACAATGTGAGTCTAAACAATCTTAGCTTGGAATGGCGTAGATGAAGCAGAGTCTTGAAGAAAGACACACTGAGCTCAGAATAAATACACTTTAGGTCTAGAGTGGAGACATTTTGGGTCGAAAAAGAAGACACGTTGGGTCCGTAGATGATTTAGTTGAAATGGATATCAGTAAGTCTCGGGAAGTAAAGGTGACCGGTGTGATGTTAGGCCTATCGTCCATAGAGAGCCGACGATTGGTTTATAAAGTAATAGCCCTAGCATCATGCGCCAGTGACCTGAAGAGCATTTTATGTTAACCAAACACAAACACACACACACACACACACACACACACATATATATATATATATATATATATATATATATATATATATATATATATATATATATATATATATATATATAGGTAAAGTCTGGAGATGTGAACCAGCGTCATTGCACACGGGAATAAACCATAAGTGCTCTGCCACCAATACGAACAGCTGATAAGAATTGTCCGCCTGTGTCGCCGTTCGCACGTAACTCTGTAGCTACAGCGACGTTCCTCCATTTACCCCAAAGTATTACTATTTTACCCATTTCCTAGAGGCTGGGTGAACCCCGGGAGCTGCCCGGTTTCGAACACCGACCGTGGGCTGCAGGAGTCGCAGCTGGATTTGAAAGTGAGCTTCTTATCGACTGCGCTAACGCGGCCCCATATATACATACAAATATATATATATATATATAAAAACATGGCTTGAAAACTATAAAGCATCTGGTACTAATGGAAGTGCTACTGAACGTATAACAAAAGGTGGTCACGCATTACATGTAAAGATATGATAATTAATCAAACTAGTTTGGAAGGCGGAGAAATTACCCCATGAGTGGAAAGTGTCATTGTTAATACACATTTTAAGAAAGAAAATTTTTGAGGAATATCACTATTATCAACAAGCTATAAGATACTATCGGCGGTACAGCTGAACATGCTTAAGCCATAGGTCGAAAACATATTGGGAGATACCAAGCGGGTTTCTGACAAAACAGATCAACATAGATCAGATTTCCTCCCTCCCCCCTCCCCCCCACCCCTGTGGGTTCCATGGCCCTACTATGGGAAAAACAAGAATAGACCCACTGCCTACCCAAGAGCATGTCGTAAGAGTCGACTAATTGGGAGCTTCCTTCAAAGTCGGAGTGCATCTGCCTGAGAGGCAAGGAACCAACAGTCTGCATACAGATATGTCAAACGGATGCACACGCAACACTCAGGTTCTGGAACAGGACTGCAGTCCAGAATTGGACGAACAACCAGAACTTTACAGCCGGTGAACGCGAAGAAGAAGAAGATCAGATATCCAGTTTACGACAAATGGTAGAGCAAAACTGGAAATACAGACATGTTCATGTTTTTGTGGGTTTTTAAAAGGCGTATGATAGTGCAAACAGAAACAGTTTATGGAATGATTTGAAAGACTGTAGAATATCAAAGTAGTAAATCACCATCACCAAACTATGTGTGTAAAAAAAACAACATCACCATAATATAGTAACCATGGGTACCAGAGTTAAGACTATGGGGTAAATGGAGGAACGTAGCTGTAGCTACGGAGTTGCGTGCGGGGCGGTGACACAGGTTTCTATCAGCTGTCTGTACTGGTGGTGGTAGAGCACTTATGGTTTGTAACCGTGTGCAATGACGCTGATTCACATCTCCCGACTCTACCTTTAAAAGCAGAGTCAGACCCTTTTCAAATAAAAAAGCAAGGTGATATTCTGTCCCCATTTCTTTAGAACTTGGCCCTGGAACAAATTGTAAGTACAGCGTGCGACACCGGTTTCTATCAGCTGTCTGTACTGGTGGTGGTAGAGCACTTATGGTTTATAACCGTGTGCAATGACGCTGATTCACATCTCCTGACTCTACCTTTAAAAGCAGTCAGACCCTTTTCAAATAAAAAGCAAGGTGATACTCTGTCCCTATTTCTTTTCAACTTGGCCCTGGAACAAATTGTTAGGGCATTGAAAAAAGAGTGTTCTATAGAAGAAATTACAGGAATACTTGGTTATGCAGACGACATTGATATTGTTGGAGAAAATGAACTAGAGACTAAAAACACTGACTAGCTTACAAGAAGCAGCTCACGGAATGGACTAGACATCAATCAAGATAAGACAGAATACATGATAATAACAAGACACGGAAAGAATAATATAAACTCCGGCCACAAGGTCTATAATATGACAATTAAACAAACGAAAACATTTAAGTACTTGGGTGCTAACTTCAACTGCTCCAACATGCTGGGAGAAGAAATACAATCTGGAAATAAAGTATACTAAGCCCTTCAATATCTGATAAAGTCACAGTTTCTATCTCGCAACACCAAGATCGAATTATATAAAATTTGATAAGACCAGTTATTTTAAATGGCTCTGAAACTTGGAGCACAACTAATTGATGTGAAGTCTTATTATACATTTTCGAAAAGTCTTTCGACGAATTTTTCGGCACATCAAAGATGCATGCGGCGGGTAATGGAGAGTGAGAAGCAACAACGAAATTCATAATCTGTTTAAATCACCATTGATCACTAGCAACAGGAGAGTTAAATATGGCTGGTCGCATATGAGAGACTGCCAGATGACAAAGAGGTAAAATCTGTATACACAAGGGAATTGGATATCAGTAGAGCACTAGGCAGACTGAAAAGACGTTGGAGAATCCAGACAGACACACAAACACTTGGTGTCATCCACTGGAAATAAAAAGGCAACCAGATAAATGAATGTAAGGGGGTGATATCTGCAGCAATGAACCACAAGGGCTCGGAATGCTGAAGAAGATAGATAGATATATATGGAATAATATATATATATTATATGAAAGGAGTGAGGCACGAAGGGCAGCATTTTAGACGTGTCTGTCTTTTATCTTTCCAACAATCTCTCTCTGTTTCGGCCTCTCTCCCTTATCTCTATATATCTATTTATCTCATATCTGCATGTCTCCATCTATAGATACATATTTATGTCAGTTTGTCTCTTTATCTGTAATCCTTTCTATCTCATTTCTATCTATGTCTCTCTTCCACTTCCTCTATCTCTCTTCATTCTTGAACATCTGCATGAGTCTCATCTCATTTTATCTCTAACCCCCAACCCTCTCCATCTCTAATCTGCTTTCTGTCTCTATCTCTTCCACCCATCTCATAATATTTATATATCGATCTATCTCTGACCTTTTCTCCATCTCTTTATTTCTTGCTCCCTGTCCTTGCCCCCCCCCCATCCTTCTTCTCTCTCTCTCTATCTCTCTCTTGCTCTCTCTTATAATTTCTTACTAATTTTCTGACTGCATGATTAATCTGTATACATCAGGATTTACCATCTCTGTAATTAGCAAAAATAAAAACATAAAACCACAATCTAAGATAAGAAATGATAAAAGAGGTAAAAAAAATATTATCCCAGCGTATAATTTTGGATCAGAAATTAATCCAAAAGTTAAACAACCCGGAAACAGCCAAAGTTATCAATCCATCATTGAATAATACAAACCTACACAGCTTGTTTGCCAACTATCTAGCGTGTCTTGTTAAAAGGAAGATGTCATATTTTTCGGCTTTGCTCTGTCATATTTTATTAGCTTGTGATGGATGGTGACAAAGCCCGGTATCCGTCATATGTGTGTAAGTGTTAGGCTTGATGACAGTTGTCTTTCTTGTCCGTTGTTAGCCAGACTGTCGTTCTTTTTTTAAAGTTGCGAGCATTTATTTCATCCCTGTGTCGGTTCAGGGAAAAAGGGGGGGGGGGGGGGGGGGATAAATCTAACTAGCATGTTGCAAATGGTTGTTTATTTTGAATTTGATTAGATCGGATACCCTGGACTGAAAGACGCAGAAATCGCAACCTAGCTGTAAACAAGCGTCCTTCTAAGTGCGAACATGGAAGAAGAAAGAAAGAACGAACGAACAAACTTTATTTTCAAAGGGTTACAAATTTGGCACGCAGGCCCGTGTGATATTCGGCTACTCTAAGCACTAATTTTTCAGAGTACCAATGCCTGCTATCAATAATGCATGTTATGGATATAATAAAGAAATATAAATTATATAATAATGCATACACACATCATGTGTACACAATCGAAGAAGAGGAAGTAAAAGGATACATTTGTTAGTTGTTGAGAACGATCTTTCTTGTCCGTTCTTAGTGGAGCTGTTGTTCTTGCAAGGTTGAGTGGACATGTTTCAAGCAATGAAATATCATTTGCTGGGGATTAATTGAGGCTAATAAAACAAATGCACCTGATAAGATACAGGCAAATATGCCTGGCAACAAACTGTGCACTGTATTGTGTCCGCATTATTTAAATATATATATTTTGTTTGTTTGTGTTCACCAGCTGTAAACGCCGACGGAAAGACCTGGTTGTCCGTCTCTTTCTAGACTTAAGCTTTGTCCAAGGACCCGAGTTTTACCTGTGCACCCGTTTTACAAATCTAGTATAACTGTGTGCAAACTGTTCGTTTCTTACCTCCCGGGCAGATACTTCCAAGTTAAAAGGAATCTCGTAATAAGACAACTGCTACGACATGCTTGTTAGAGAGGCAGTGGGTATATTCTTGCCCTCCCCATCTTACAGTGGTGGCTTTATTCTTGCTCCCCCCTCCCCAAACCCCACAGAGGGCCATCGAAACCTCACGGGAGATGGGTGGGGGTGAAAACCGTAAGACAATCTTTGAAATTACCAGCAGTTTATAGTGAGATGTTCGGCACTAAGAGGGTTAAAGGGCTCTGCAAGTCACAATAAAAAAAAGTAAAGGACCCTTTCCACGCCTTTAGGCGTATAGGGCATATAGGGCTAGACCTATATTTTTATAGACCAACGGGACAAGATGGGTGATGTGGTCAGCATCACGCCGGCCGCCTCTACTTCCCGGGATTGCACCCGGTACCCACTCAAGGCTGGGTCGACCTAGGAGTCAAGGTCATTTTTGAAGAAAAGTCCGTCTCCGCCAGGGAGCGAACCCACGACCTTCCGATCCGCGGCGAGCGTCTAGCCGCTCGGCCACGGCGACTCCCGCAAGTCACAATAGTGAGAGTTAATTCGTGAGGCAAACTTGACTGTAGAGATGGCACGGCATCTTATAGCGGGGAGATGTGTTAGTTCAGCGGTTAGCCTGCTTGTATGCCTACCAGGCTTTGATACATTCGAATCCTATGCAACAACAAGCAGACAAGCATGCAGTAGTCGTGTCACTCTTTCCCAAGATGCTTCAGAAAATCACAGTTGTGTTGTGTGCCCTCTGAATGAGTAGAAAGCATTTGAAAATAGCACTTAAGTTCCCTTACCTTGATCTATAAACTGGCTTTGCGGGCGTTAAAGGTAATGAAAGAGCAGACCAAGTGGCAAGCAATGACCAAATGCACGTGAGAAGAGCATGGACAGGGCAGATATCGTCAGCCTGTATGGATTGGTTGGTGCATACTGATGAATCTCTGACAGTTACATAATTGGGTGACAAGGGAGTAAAGCTTGGTAAAGCACAGTCTATGTTGCCTCTGATGCCGAGACAGGAGATGTTATAACCAGCTACTCATGGGAACAATCATTAGTTACCTTGGAGTGGCTTCTGCATCTAAGGACTGAGCACGCATGAGAATGTCTAATGTCCAGTGACTTCAATTACAATCATATAACATAACATACAATCAATACTGAGCGACAATAAAAGAAAATTTGACTCGGTACGAGAACTTTTAAGTGGGGTGGGGGAGGGGGGGGGGTGGAGCAGTAAAAGCTGTCTGCGTTTGCGCCCATTGATCGAAACAATATGGGGTTAATATAACATATTCGCTGTCGGTTTCTGTGGCTTAAAAGTTACGATCAGGCATTGTAATTCATAGATGCCTGGTTTCATCCAGTTGCGGGCAATTTTGGCAATGGCCTACCCACATTTGCCTATACAAATCACAAACGGTCAAACAATTGCTGGGGTTTATGCAATATACACAGCTAACGAGATGCTTGGTACGCATCAAAAGACGATTTAAGGGGAAAAAAAATCTATTACTTAACCATATTGTAGCTTATTCCCTAATCCGCCATTGTTTCTCCCTCAGCGTCCTGTGTGTAGTATTTATTTGATGAGCTCGGGATCCGAACTAAGCCTACCATTACCAAAATACACACTTTCGAGATTTCTATACCGTTGTCTCTATTTTTTGTCCGACCAACACACTTCTATCTCTGCACGTGTAAGCCTTATTTTTCCCCCTAAAAATCCCCACAATAATCTCAGTTCTTTTATCTCCTGGCAAGGGTTAATTTCCATCAATCCTAACTTTTTTCAGAAGTTCACTAGGGTTTTTATTGTCTTTCAGGCTCAGAAAAGGATAAAGAGGGGAATTAGGGGAGGAGGGAAAAGAAACTTTAGAGGGAGGGCGAGGGCGAAGCGGCAAATCATCGTATCCTTATTTGATAAAGCCTTGGTTCTTAAAGCAAATATTTTCAGTTACCTTTTGATCATTAATTTATTGACTTATTAATTTTTTTTAGCTTGCTCACCCTATGATTAACTTAAAGATTATTTCACTTGTAATTTACATGATTTATTTTGTCATTACAGGATTTATTCATTCGTTCATTCATTCGTTTGTCCTCGTTCGTTCGTTCGTCCGTTCGTTCGTTCATCTCACTTTAATTTGCTCCTATTTTACCTTACTTCACTCTACCGTATTACATTACTTTACTATACTACTTCATTTTAATGTTCTATATTCTTCTTTACTTTTCTTTAGCTTAATTTTTCCTTTGTTAACTTTACCCACATCTTCGAACAAAGAGCCTCGTTGTGATGATTGTAAAACACTAAATGTGTCAGGTGTGCCTGCGGGGCTGTCTGGCTCCGAGAATGGTTCTGTAAACATCTGGTTCCTAAGGTACATTATACAAACAGATCCGACATGTGTGAGCGGAGAATGTTTAAATGAGCTCCAACCGGAAATTGAATTCAAGCGAGAACAGCCAGTAAAGTTTGGTTCAAACAATAATATTTAGATGTCATGGAGTTTGGCTCGGCGTGTGTCTGAAATCTGGCAACGGTGGATTATTAGTTGTACTTTGTAAATGGAAATTGAAGTTCATTTGGTTAGTCTAGTTAAAACAATTTGCAGGGACAGGATAAAATGGGGTCGGGGAGAAAGTTGGGGGAGGGGGTGGGGGAGAGGTGGAGGAAAAATTCGTTCCTGGTAGAAGTTCTATATCCACAAAGCATGATGAAAATGCATGGGTCGAAGACTGGAGGCAATGTAGAGTCGTTTCATCCGCCTGTGCCATGATCGACTAGACTCGAACAAGGTTTTCTTGTCAGAGGGGAAAAAAAAGATTCGAAACCTCAAATTGAGGGGGGGGGCGTGGGGGGGGGGGGGGGGAACGAGAAACCGTGGTGTAGCGGCTAGACGCTCACCTGAGGATCTGAAGGTCGGGGTTCGGATCATGACGGAGCCGGACTTTAAAAAAGCAATGACATCGGCTCCCCGTCTACCCAGCCTTGAGGGGGTACCAGGTTTAGTTATAGGAAGTCAAGATGGCCATTTCGATGTTGACCAAACCACCTGCCGTATACCGATTGGTCTATAAAATATAATTCTAGCCCTGTATGTCCAACACCCCTGAAGTCGTGGAAAAGGAACCTTCACTATACTTATTTAAAGTGTCTACAGAAAATGTGCCGATACTCACTACAAAATATTTATTACATTAGCGTTTTTATTTTTAAAAATAAAAAGGTTCGGCTACTGCATGTACCCGAGAGCAAAGCCATGGTCTTGGGAAGTATTACTCTCCATGTGGGTTCTGGGACCCCATTGTGGGTTTAACAAGAATAGGCCCAGTACAATAGTCAGGTCACAGGAGTCGACTAACTGGAGGCTTCCTTCGAAATCAGAGTGCATCTGCCTGAACGGCAAGGAGCAACTAACGGGGCAAAAAGAAGTCAGTAAAACGGATGTACACGCAAAGCTCAGGTATTGGCACACAGCCAAAGTCCGAATGGACAAACAAGCAGAGCTTACAGCCTGTAAACAAATGAGACGAGGAAGAAGAAGGAAAAATTACAAGACGGAGCCATAATCTCTTGTACCGTGCTGCTCGCGTACCGTCGCCCACGAGAACACCCAGAGAACGAGAGGGTTGTTGTTGAAAAAGCCGTCAGCTTTGGATATCTAACCTCAGTACTCGTGGATTACTAAATTGTGAAAAGCATTCACTTACCTCAAGTCCCCATAGCCGCACCAGGAGGCGTCAACTTGTTTTTCTAATGCACATAACGTCAATTTATAACAGCAACAGTGGAAACTAACAACAGTAACTAACAACGACTGTTTGAAAGAAGCTAATGAAAGTAGATCTCTATATACTATAATAAGAAAGAGACACACTTTGTTCTTTGGCGACATAATGAGAAGAGAGACATTGGAGAATATAGTGACAACTGGAAAGATCCAGGGAAAAAGGAGTAGGGGCTGACCAATAGAGAGGATGCTGGTTGGGCTGAAACGATGGCATGGAGGAATATCATCAAGAGAGTTGTTCCAGGCAACCAGGGATCATGATCTGTGGAGAGGCATGAGCGCCTACGCCAGTTGGCAGGGCACATGATGATGATGAACGGTGGAAGAGCATACTGCTTATTTGCATACGATGATGGACGGGAAGTTGAGTTAAATCAAGAATTGACATCACAGCACTCAGGGATTCCTATGCGTGCTCTGTCCTCATCTTCAGCAGCCAGCGCAGAGTTCGAGTACTGATGGTACCTATCACAATCTGCTTATATGTCCGTCTTGCCTTTCCTCTGATTGTAGTGAGGCGGTCAGACCCTCTGGTTATACTCAGGTGCTTCATTCTCTCCAGGCCATAATAATCTTGCTTCTCTACTGATTACGTTGCTTGCTCAAAAGGGCCTTGACCACATCTGTATTGAAATGTATAAATTCACCACCCAGTGGTGCGGATCCAGCCAGTCTGTTCCTCTGTTCATTACCCACCACGCCCGCATGCCTGGAGGAAAGATCCAAAGTATACTCACTACCAGTGACCTTTCCAGTGAAGCTTGCCACTCTGCTCGAAGCAGACAACAAACACCACAGATCATCTTCACTGTTTTCTCTTTAAGAGTTAAGACAGACAGTACGACTTACAGACTCAGAGATTAGTGAAATCGTTTCACAATGCAGTCATAAACCATTACCACCAGGGCTCGACTCCAATGGTTGGCGGTTTAGAAAAAGACTGCCACGTGATATAGACAGACAAAGACAAAGACCGAGTGAGGTAGAAAGATAAAAGTTGAATAGGGAAGGAAATAGTGACAGAGACAAGTAGAAAGATATGGGTAGAAAGATAAAAGTTGAATAGGGAAGGAAATAGTGACAGAGACAAGTAGAAAGATATGGGTCTAAAGATAAAAGTTGAATAGGGAAGGAAATAGTGACAGAGACAAGTAGAAAGATATGGGTAGAAAGATAAAAGTTGAATAGGGAAGGAAATAGTGACAGAGACAAGTAGAAAGATATGGGTAGAAAGATAAAAGTTGAATAGGGAAGGAAATAGTGACAGAGACAAGTAGAAAGATATGGATAGAAAGATGGTGAGAGATAGTCGTAGAGATAATTATTAGTATAAAAACTAACAAATCAAAGCCAAATATATAATATGCCTAGCATATTATAATCTTTTAATGGGAGAACAAACGAACGAACGAGCTTTATTTTCAAAGGGTTACAAACTGGGCACGCAGGCCCGTCTGACATTAGGCCCTTCAAAGGACTTAATTTTCAGAGTACCAATACATGTTATCAATAATTCATGTTATGGATATGCAGAGAGATATACAAAGAGAGAGAGAGAGAGAGAGAGAGAGTGAGAGAGAGAGAGAGAGAGAGAGAGTGAGAGAGAGAGAGAGAGAGAGAGAGAGAGAGAGAGAGAGAGAGAGAGAGGAGAAGGTACAGATATAGATGGAAAGTTAAAGATGCGGATGTTTTGAGAAAACAGACTAAATGAAGTGAAAGAGAGTTAGAGAAAGACAGAGAGAAAGTGAAGAGTTTGAGAGAGAAAGTCAGAGAGAGAAAGTCAGAGAGAGAAAGTCAGAGAGAGAAAGAGAGAGAGAAAAGAAAGAAAGAAAAAGAGAGAGAATGACAACAAAGAAATAGAGAGAGAGAGAGAGAGAGAGAGAGAGAGAGAGAGAGAGAGAGAGAGAGAGAGAGATTAATTCTAAACAGAAAAACACAAACGAGAATTGATGACGAGAAACCTAAAACTAAACACGGGCAAATTATATTCCAGGAGCGAAACTGCAAATTTGGTGAATAATTGAAGCAAACGATGGGAGAGTAATAACATCAGGCCACGAACATCGTTCCCTTCAGACACCCACCCACCTCACACACACTCATCTCACACACATACACCCACACACTCACCCATATTACATCAGGAGCGCGTTTGGACAGTGAGAGAGGGGGGAGTTAAGGACGTCGCTGATACTTGTGTTTGTCAAACGTGACATCAGCAAATCTTGTGGATTGCGTCATGAAAAAAAAAAAAAATGGATAGAAGGATAGAAGGATAGAAGGGTGGTGAAATGCATGTTGTTTCAGGGGGCCCTTTTTCTGCAAGGTTAAATTATTAATGAGGAGAAAAGTTGACCAAATGCAGTGGTTTAACTTTCTTTCTTTCTTTCTTTCTTTCTTTCTTTCTTTCTTTCTTTCTTTCTTTCTTTCTTTCTTTCTTTCTTTCTTTCTTTCTTTCTTTCTTTCTTTCTTTCTTTCTTTCTTTCTTTCTTTCTTTCTTTCTTTCTTTCTTTCTTTCTTTCTTTCTTTCTTTCTTTCTTTCTTTCTTTCTTTCTTTTCTTTCTGTCTTTCTTTCTTTCTTTCTTTCTTTCTTTCTTTCTTTTCTTTCTGTCTGTCTGTCTGTCTGTCTGTCTGTCTGTCTGTCTGTCTGTCTGTCTGTCTGTCTGTCTGTCTGTCTGTCTGTCTGTCTGTCTGTCTGTCTGTCTGTCTGTCTGTCTGTCTGTCTGTCTGTCTGTCTGTCTGTCTGTCTCTGTCTGTCTGTCTGTCTTTCTGTCTGTCTTTCTGTCTGTCTGTCTGTCTTTCTTTCTATCTTTCTGTCTGTCTTTCTTTCTTTACTTCCGTCCTTTACTTCCTTCCTTTCCTTTCGTGCTTTTTGATTTCTTTCCTATGCTGTTTCGTTTTCCTTCTAGTCATCTTTTATTTCATTCGTATCTCTTTCTCTCATTGATTCTCCTTTAGTCATTCTCCTTCATTCGTTCTGTTTTCTGTCTGCCTATCTTCCTTTCTGTTCAGTCTAAAGTCTGGCACACTATGGCTAATAAACAATCACTAAGCTTTTGTAATATTTTCAGTCTTATTTATTGATGTGATTTTAAAAAATAGAAAATGTATACCTCAGATGTACCCGTGTGGGTCTCGGGATCCCACTTTAAAGAAAAAAAGTATAGACACACTGAAGCCTACAAGCATGTCGTAGAAGGCGCATAATAAGTTGTGTTCTCAAAGTTGGAGTGCTTCTGCCTGAGAGTGAAGAACCAATAGTCTGCGTAAAGAAGCTACGGATTGGCACGTCAAACGCATGCTCTGATTTAAGGAGTGGATGAACAACCAAACATTTCTACCGCAGTGAATAGTCGGTGTATACTAAGAGGAAATATTTCCGTTGCACGCCCCTAAAAAGAAGGTATCCACTGAATTATTAATTTTCCGTGTTTGTTGTCTAATCTGTCAAAGTAAAACAAACCAAACGGCATACATTGAAACCACAATGAATAGACTTGAAAAACGCACCGTATTCTCTGGAACCTGAACCATTTAGTTTACAAACACGTGTTAGGTTTGTATGCAACTATTGTAAGTGGCTTTTTAGTATCGATATATTTCTGCATCTTTTAGTTGAGACGGAGCACTTATGAGAATGTCCTTAGTGTCCGTGACGTCACTTCTGTTAACTAATAACACTTATTTGAATAATAACGGTTGTTATTTGTACTTTCTTCCCTCAGGTGATGACTCGGCAAGAGAAACCAGGTGACATCGTTTATCTCGACTTTATCTAGCCCAACATATCAGTTTTGCCATTTAGAGCTTCCACTACTTGGTTTGACCTTTCTTCTGAAAACAAAGTTACTTTTGCTAGCGAGCGAGAGTCACAAAGATGTCGTCCTCTAATACCCTCTTGACCTTCATGACCCTGATCCTATCACTTCTCAAATGCACGGTTTCCCAGAGCAACAGTATTGTGTTTCATCTTCTGGAGGAGCAGAAAGCCAACACGTTTGTGGGAGATGTGGCTGAAGCCAGCGGGGTTCGTTCAGAAGTTGCTCCGGCCAATGCTAAGAAACTTCGGTACCAGATTCTCGGCTCAGACGGTCTAAGTCTCTCCTCTCTGTTTATAATAAACAGTCACTCTGGAATAGTGTACACCACGGCGATGATCAACCGCGAAGAGGTGTGTGAATCAGCTGTCGTCAGCTGTAGGCTAGAATTTGATGTCACCGTCAAGCTTGATGCTTCTGTTTTGAAGATCTTCCATGTTGTAGTTGTTATTGATGACATTAACGACAATGCCCCAACGTTTCCAAACAAACGTCTTCTTCTCAGCATTTCAGAATCTTATCCAAAAGGAAGTGATTATTCCGTTTCCGGCGCCGTCGACCCGGATGCGCAGATGGGAGCTAAAATTACGTACTGGATTGACGAAAACCCAGTGTTTGAACTTAAGGAGGAAAAATTGCTAGGTGTATCCCTGTTAAAGTTGGTGCTTCTTCAAGATCTAGATCGAGAAAACCAGAGCGAGTACCATCTTCACATCTACGCTAAAGATGGAGACAGTAGCTCTGCGCTGACCGGAACATTGTCTCTAACTATCACCATTACAGATGTCAATGACAACAGCCCACAGTTTATCCAGCCGACCTTCAACTTTAACGTTTCCGAAGACGCAGAAGTTAACAGTTTTGTTGGAACCGTAAACGCCACTGATTTAGATTCCGGCGAGAACGGCCGCATTACATTTATGTTTAGTCCATTAACTTCAAACAGAGTTCTACAGCTCTTTACTCTCCACCCAGACACAGGCGTTGTTTCGGTGAAATCCACTCTTGAGTATGAATCCGGAAGAACGTTTCAGGCAGTTATTGTAGCGAAAGACCACGGGGAATCCCCTAAAGCGTCACAAACAGTTTTGATGATCAATGTTCTTGATGTTGGAAACACACCTCCTCAAGTATCGCTCATTCTGGCTGCTCCGATGCATCAAAACATCATAGTGTTGCCTGAAGACCTTCCAGAGGCATCGTTCGTTGGAAGGCTGAGGTATCAGGATTACGACGAAGGAGACGGCGGTGTTGTCGAGTGCCTATCATTAAATACTT
Source organism: Candidula unifasciata (assembly GCA_905116865.2). Taxonomy (NCBI): domain Eukaryota; kingdom Metazoa; phylum Mollusca; class Gastropoda; order Stylommatophora; family Geomitridae; genus Candidula; species Candidula unifasciata. The sequence continues at coordinate 186,091 of CAJHNH020000540.1, read as the reverse complement.
ATTTCACGCTGAAACCCCTGGAAGAAAAAGGTTTTAATATAGAAACGAAGGCCCTGCTAGATAGAGAAACTGAAAACATCATGAATGTTGTTCTCAAATGCTCAGATCATGGATCTCTAAGCCTGTCGAGTTTTGTCAATTTTACAGTTCATGTTTCAGATGTTAATGATAACAGTCCGGCCTTCGCTATATCCAGCTACAGCAAAACTGTGATGGAAAACGACAAGTCTCAACATAATATTATCCAGATATCAGCGAATGATCAAGACGAGGGCATCAACAAAGAAGTCACCTATCACTTAACAATGAACAGTAGTAATTCCTTTAGCATTGACCCTTTCACCGGCTGGATTTCGTTAAATTCACCCGTTGACAGGGAAGTTGAGCCAATCATTTATTTGACTGTCGAAGCGGTCGATAAGGGAAAGCCCTCTCTGACAGGGAGTGCCACGGTGACGATCCTTGTGGAGGATGTCAACGATAACCCACCCCGGGTCACCAGGACGGAGTATCATGTCAAGGAGAATGAGCTGCCTGGTACGTTCCTGGCCCAGATTGTGGCAACCGACAGCGATGATGGAGTCAACGGAAAGTTATCATTTCAGTTAGTTTCTGATTCTGGAATGGGTTTTAATATTTCCAGAACTGGGGTCATCACCACAACCAGAACGTTCGACAGAGAGTCCGTTAGCTACTACAACATAGTCGTCTCAGTTAGTGACTCAGGGTCTCCGTCTCTCTCAACTACTACCACAATTACCATTACCATCACAGACACAAATGACCACAGTCCACAGATTATCTATCCCTGGTCTGGGAACGACTCGTTGACCGTTAATGCAAACACGTCTCCGGGGACAGTTATAGCTACCGTGTCCGCAATAGATCTGGATACTCAGAGAAACGGCCAGCTGCTCTACCTGATTGCCGAAGGGAACCCTCGTCAGTTGTTCAACATTGACAATTCTACAGGTAAAATCTTTCTTGCTAAACGACTCACCTCAAGCAGAGACACGACCTACAGACTAACAGTCTCTGTTCAAGATGGTGGCAATCCGCGTTTACACAACAATACATTTTTGCACATCAATGTTGACTTCAGCAACGCTTCTTTCATCGACCCAGCCTCTGATTTAGAGCAGAAGTACACGATCATTGCTGGCGTCATCTCTGGCATAACACTTATCATCGCTGTCACTATTATCGCTATCATTTTCAAGCTGAGAAGAATGGACCCTATGCAATCTCCTCGGACTGCGCCAAAATTAAAAGAAATCACTTTTGTCACAAATGACGCCAAACATGCACCGGAAGTTATACTTCCTCAAATGTCTACTTTCCAGATCAGATCCCCAAAGAAGGAAGCGGCTTTTCCCAGCGACAAAATTCAAGATAGCGGCTTCAACACCTCATTCCCTAACAGTTTGACCAGTGGTGGGGTTTCAGGCACTCACAAATTGGACTTGAGTCAGGAGATGTTAGGCCAGCAACAGAGAGCCTACTTCTGTCATGTTTCTGAGGTAAGTTTTTGGGTCCTTCTATGTATATTTTCTTGCCGCATTGTATGGGAGAAGCCATCACTTATAAGTCAAGCTGCTAAATATGTAAGTTGAGTTGAGTCAAGAGTTGACATTACAGCACTCGGGGCATTCCCATGCATGCAGCGTCCTCATCTTCAGCAGACAGCGCAGAATTCCAATACTGATGGTACCGGTCACAATCTGGTTAAAAGTCTGTCTTGCCTTTCCTCTGAGTGTAGTGAGCCAGCCAGACCCTCTGGTTTCACCCAGTTGCCTCATTCTCTCCAGGCCATAATAATCTTCTTTCTCTACTGATTCGGTTGCCTGTTCCCTAAGGGCTTTTACCACATCTGCCTTTTCATGTATCAATTCACCACCCAGTGGTGCGGATCCAGCCAATCTGTCTGCCTGTTTTTCAACCACCACCGGCATGGCCTGGAGAAAACATTCAAAGTATGCTCACCACCCGTGACCTTTCCAGTGAAGCTTGCCACACTGCTCGAAGCATCCCTGTCTTCACCTTTTACAGCATGCTTTCAGAGTCTGTTACCATTACGACATGTGTATGCATCTTGTTCTCTAGTCACCGGAGAGCTGCAGTTACCGTCTTCAGCTCCATTCTCATGCTAGACGTCGTGGTCTCACATGCTAGGCTGTCTTGCACTAAAGATTGTCCACTGGCTTTCGCTACGAACTCCCAGGCACTTCTCTTTTCTCTCAACACTGAACCATCTGTATGGATAATCAGTTCACCTGGGCGTGAATTGTCGTGAATCAACAGTTGAACTTCGTCCTCCGTAGCACCTGCTAGCCACTCTTTGCACACCCGGCCCAATGTTATATAAATATGTGAGAAAACCAAAACGTTTGGAAAACCAACTTACATTTTAAAAATCAATACAAGACACTGGAGAACTTGCTCTTTCTCACGTTTTCTTTCACATTTTCTTATTTATTCTTTGCAACTTTATTATTCCCACATGTATCCTTGTTATTTCCGGCTCGTTTTAAAATTACATGGTATGTTTGTTTAACTTGAAACTGCATTTATTATTAATTTATTCGTTCATTTATTCATTTTAATTTTTTTTCTTTTTTTGTGTGTGTGGTATTTATTGTTCCACATTTGCAGGATTTTATTCTCTTTGTTTCCTGCATTATTTGTCTGGCACAATTTATTTTCCTTGTTTCAGCACAATTACCTTCATCTCAATTTCTCTATTCTTTCGTCTTCATTTGCTGGCAGTCCTTTTTTAAACTACGTAATCCATTTCTATTTGTGTCTTCTTCCATATTCTTTCTCAACATCTTGCTCCCTCCCTAACGAGCAATTTCTTTGCGCCAACGATGAAAGGAAACATAACTCCACATGAAAGGATTTATTAAATGTCTTATAGAGTATTCCCACATTTGCGCCAGTACCAGCTCCGGTGTATTTCTAACCTAATTAAAACAACAGAGAACTAGATTCATTAGATTCTCTTTCCTTTCTGTCTGCGCGATTTTTCTAGAATGTGTCTTAATTTATAAGTGCGGGTTAAGTTAATCTTGCATACTTTTAGAACTTTAGCCTTCAAAGTAATTTTGTTTTTAGTATCCTCAATGAAGTAAACTGTTTATCACGTGGGATACAAGTTCGTGAGGGAACATTTTCACCCCAAGGGTAGACCAAACGGGGAACCTCCTTATGCTGCAGATATTATAATAAAATTACAGGTATTGATTGGCACTCGTAGAATGAAGTAGAGAGAGAGAACGAACGAACGAAGGAACAAACTTTATTTTCAAAAGGTTACAAATTAGACACGCAGGCCTGTCTTACATTCGGCCCTTCCAAACTCTCATCTTTCACACAGCAGTTGTATTTCATCAATAAAGCATGTTTGTTCATGTAATAATATGCATATTGTGAATATCAAGTCAAAAACAAAAGCATGGGTGGTAAAATATGTGCGCACGCTGCCGCGCGAATACACTCACCCACATACACACGCAAACCCATTCACTCATACATACACACACACATAGGCACCCAATACACACACACATCCACATACTTACGAACATGCACACACACATACATACATACATACATACATTCATACATACATACATACATACATACATACATACATACATACATACATACATACATACATACATACATACATACATACATACATACATACATACATACATACATACATACATACATACATACATACATACATACATACATACATACATACATACATACATACATACATACATACATACACATACATACATACATACATACATACATACATACATACATACATACATACATACATACATACATACATACATACATACATACATACATACATACATACATACATACATACATACATACATACATACATACATACATACATACATACATACATACATACATACATACATACATACATACATACATACATACATACATACATACATACATACATACACACATACATACATACATACATACATACATACATACATACATACATACATACATACATACATACATACATACATACATACATACATACATACATACATACATACATACATACATACATACATACATACATACACTCATACACACTGTCACCCGCACAGACATGCGCTCTAAAACACACACGCATACAACCCAGACACATAGACACACACAGCTACACACACACACACAAACACACATACATACACACACGTAGCCGCACAAAAAGACCTATACAAACACACACGTCCGACGCACACAGACAAAAACCCACATAGACACACACACATACATACACACAAGTAGCCGCACAAAAAGACCCATACAAACACACACACCGACGCACACAGACATAAACCCAAACAGACACACACGCATGCAGTCAAATTCACACACACAAACACATACACACACATAGGCAGGGAAACACACAGATACACACACAGGCACGCATACAGTCAATCAAGCACACAGACATACAGGCAGACGCATAAACCAAAACAAACAGAGACACGCAGACATCGTATAATAGAGAGATAGAGAGAGAGAGAGAGAGAGAGAGAGAGAGAGAGAGAGAGAGAGAGAAAGAGAGACAGAGATAGAGATGAGAGGATACACCAGAGAACCACGTCAAGCATGCCTATAGAGATAGCCGCTGCTTCTAGAGTACTAAGATGGGCATCCAAGCAAACAGCCACACAGGCAGTAATTATCAATTATTTATACGCCACATAAAATGGCCTATCCCTACACACCACCAAGAGCCCTCAAAACGGCTTCTGCAGTTTTGATGCGATCAAAGCAGACACACCCAAATAATGTCCCAACCAGCGACAAAGTCGTCACCGGCGAGCCAATGCTTTAGAAAGGTATAATAGCAAACCAGATATATTATACAGATTGAATCCACAATTATGGATTTCGGACATGATGTGCGTGTATTCCAATAGAACCGTCTTTTAATGCTCGTTATTTGCTAAACATATTATCACGTTCTAGTTTTTTTTTTTTTCCCTTTAAATTCGACCTTTGTTGAGTTAATTGAAATTTCCGTAGCCTATGGTGCTATTTCCATGGTGTGAAATGACCACAATCCATAGATGTGGTTTAAAGGTGTATTATGTACCGGTTCTTTAGTTTTTATTCACCCCAAATAAGAGAAATCGCGGAGTTCAGAAAAAGCCCTAAATTACAAGATGTTAGGATTAGGGTTATTGGGTGCTCAACTCCAACCGTTATACACGTATAATATTGGACTTTCTGTGGACCTCAGGGATTACCGGAGAATTTATGGCTGTATGGCTAGAACTGTTGCAATAAACTGTGCAAGTTTAGATTTTATTCACCCCCCCCCCCCCTTCCTCCCAGCCCCGACAGAAGCAATCTATTTCTTACCAAGGATTCAGACCTGGTTCCCTCACATCAGAACCCAGTGTTCTTAACTGTTCGAGACCAGCCACTCCTCTACTACAACTAGTACTGGTTATTATTATTGTTGTTTTTGTGATGCTAATACAATTCATATTATCCACACACAGGGCCGACAACGACAGACCAGTGAAGACTTCCACAGCGATAGTTCAGGAGACGCCACCGCCAGTGACAGCGGTAGAGGAACCAGCGATGCCGACGACATCTCCAGTGGAGGTAAGCAACAGCACAATGTCTTGATCACAGACTGCTTCTGTCTTGGCAACCTAGGGCAGGGCGGGGACATTCAGCTAAGTTTTCTCAGGGTCAGCACGTTGAAAATGGGTATGGTCCCTGGCCAGAGGTCCAAGTTCAAACATAGACAGATCATTAGTACAATATAATTGTCAATGATCGGCGGGTCACTTGCTAGGCCTTTACGGGCCGCGGGCCAACAGTGAAATAGCCCTGTCATAGGCCACCCAGTAGCCACAACAGACCACTGCTTCCACTCGCATGGCTACAAAAACAGCTGCCATACATGCCGTAATAGACTCAGACTTGATGATGGTCTTTTCCGTCCCAAATGGATCTTGTTCTTCTTCATGTTCACTATTTATAAACTGCGGCAGTTATTCTGCTGGTTATTCGTCCACTTCTGGACTTTACTCTGATTCCAGAAGTAGGAGTTTTGCGTGGACACTCGTTTTACAAATCTGGTTTATGTGCATGCAGACTGTTGGTACCAGTACCTCTCTGGCAGATGCACACTGTCTTTTAAAATAATCTTAAATTAGTCAACTCTTACGACATGCTTGGTAGGGTGACAGTGGGTAATGATGATGATTATGCTAATATAATCCATATTTTCCATCACAACAGCTCTTGGTACTACTGCTGTTGCTTCTCTGCTGGTCTAACTACTAGTACTCCTACTGATAATCCTGCTGCTGCTGTTACTGCTTCTATTCCTACCTTCTGCTTTTACTATTGCTGCTTCGGCTGCTACTGCTACTACTCCTGCTGCAACAACTACTACTGCTACTACACTACCGCTACTACTACTGCTGCTACTACTACTAATGCTGCTACTACTACTGTTACTACTCCTGCTGCTGCTTGTATTCCTACCACTGCTGCAACTACTACTACTATTGCTACTACTACTACTGCTAATGCTATTACTACTGCTGCTACTACTACTGCTGTTACTACCACTACTGTTAATACTCCTGCTGCTAATACTACTGCTACTACTCCTGCAGCTGCTGCTGCTGCTACTACTACTAATATTTACTACTACTACTGTTGCTACTAATATCCTCCGCTTACCTCCACTGGAGGTGTCGTTGGCATAGCTGGCTCCTCTACCGCAGTGGCGTCTCCAGAACTGTGACTGTGGAAGTTCGCATTATAAGTGATCAATTAGAACTTTTTACTGGAGTTTATAGTCGGTGAATGCAGATAAAGAAAACGAAGAAAAAGAAGAAAAAGAAGCAAATGAAGCAGAAGAAGAAGAAGAAGAAGAAGAAGAAGAAGAAGAAGAAGAAGAAGAAGAAGAAAAAGAAGAAGAAGAAGAAGAAGCAGTAACTTATTTTCAACGTGCTGTGCATATTGTTCACACCAACCGTGACCCGCCGATCATTGACACTCCACACTTTTCTTAAACACATTTTACTACACACAGCTTTTTTTAAAATGTGTGTGTGTGTGTGTGTGTGTATGAAAAGATAATAAATTAATACTCTCCCAGTATATATGCCAGCGCACACACAAGCGCGCACGTACGCACACTCACGCTTATACATACACAACCTAGAAAACACACGTCATACATATTTCATCCACTATACACAGCCGCCACACAGACACGTCACACTTACACATTTTGTGTATGAGAAGTTCCATTAACTAATTCTTCTCTTTACTCATCCAGTTTCTCTCAACTCTGGAGCATCCCCAGCGAAATTCCCCACACCGCTTCTGTCCCTCAAGGGACCGGCCCTCGTCACACTATCATCCCCTGGCTGGCGTCCTAACCACGTGTTCACTCGTGACTCCAGCAGCATGGGAGACCTGTCTAACGCTTCTAAAGTCCACACATCTCATAAAGATGCTGACAAAGCTCATAGAACCCCCAGCAAAGTTCGCTTTTCCTTTGACGACCACAACATTAACAGACAGAGAGCACCTAGACATACCCTATCATCTAATTCGCATCAACTAAACGGAAACCCGCCAAGAAGTCGAATGATTACGGAAGTACACGAAGAGCGCAACAAGCCAATCAAAGACAATTCTACATTGTATCCAATCGGCAACATCCAACTTTCAATGCAACCCTCTCGAAGACCGCCCGTAAATAGTCATCATATTAACAGAGAATCTTCAGATGAAGGTCGAGGAGTGAACAGCTTCCTTCTAAGTCGGGAGGCACTGGTGACACATTGCAACCAGTTGCAGGTTAACCTGCAGGGAGATGCGGGTAGTAAGCATTCCTTTCTACCTCATCACCACCCACAACCACAACAGCAACCGTACAACCTGCTGATGTCCTCGCTGAATGCCAGTACTGATGAAGATGATGATGTCACATCCACGACAACATCCGGAAGTTACGCCATCGACGATCCTGTTAGTACGTCAGCAGATTGATGACGTGTAACTTGTGGACTTACATTTAAGTCATTGCTGTTGCAGAATGAGCATTGAGTGCTGAATGGCGAGACGCTTACTTGCCCGACCTTAGGTTTGGGTTTGAACTTGTAAATGGACGGTTTCTGATAACTGACCTGGATTCCTAAGTCGACCAAACCTAAAATGGCCTGAAAATGCCATGGAAAGTAGATACAGTCAACGTTATATTGACCACATCCAGTTGAAGGTCGATTGATATACACAACCATAGGCTTAACATCCATACCCGATGAAACAGTCGCCAGCAATGGACAAATCTTATTGCAGTGAAGTTGAAATCCCATCTAAGACTAAGAGAAGGGTTCTTTGCATAGTTTTTACTCACGCAATGGGTTGCTAGAATCTTCTGAAGCGACTGAGAAAAGCCCGGTGGATTGACGTTTGGGCCCTAAGTTGCATCTTCAGAGTGAAGCCGTGTATCGTCTGTAAATAATGCGGACACAAACAATATATATTCTTGTCTTGCTTACTGATACGGTACTTAAATACTGTGCGCCAAAACTAAAGCTGATTCAGTACTGCAATACTGTGCCTCCAGAACCCAGTAGAGAGTGGTCTGAAATATGCCATGCCCGAACACCCTATACTATATATTTTTTAGTGTTCACCTGCTTTAAACTTCTGTGGAGAATCCTTGTTCGCCCATCTTTGGACGTTGGTCTTGTTTCAGAACTTGAGCTTTGCATGCACAACTGTTTTACATATCTGGCCTTTTTTTAATGCATACTGCTGGTTCTTTGCCTCTCCAGTAGACGCATTCCGATTTAAAAGGAAACATCTTTAAATAGTCACCTTATGTTTCAGGTTTAAACAACGGATCGACATCACGGCACAAGGGTACTAACCCATAAGTGCTCCCTTCAATTGTGAGTCTGAAGTTTCTCAGCACAGTGCACGACTTCACTAGCAAAGGCGAGGATCCTGAAATACTATGAGAAGATATTTTTCTCCTGGGCAGCGCCGTTAGGCTAATCTTTTCGATTTCCAACTGCCGAGGGATTTTTGACCCCTTTCGCCATCCCCCAATGGGGCCCAGGAATCGATACTTAAGTCATTATTTGCCATAGTCATTGACAACATGCAAACTCCATCTTTGAAGATGTTACAGTCACTCGGTAGTTACATGATATTATGTTTAACATATTTTTATACATATTATTGCTTGTTTGTATTTAATATAAATTTGAAAATAAAAATAAAATTTAAACTAGACTGACACACAGTTGTGCGATTTTAGTATTATATTTACCATCCTCACCTTTATTATTATCATTGCCATGATTATCATCATTATCATAGTCTGTTATGAAAATCATCATTGTAAACATTATCATTATTACTAACATCCTCATTTTCTTTTTGGTAATTGTCTTCTTCTTCTTCTTCTTCTTCTTCTTCTTCTTCTTCTTCTTCTTCTTCTTCTTCTTCTTCTTCTTCTTCTTCTTCTTCTTCTTCTTCTTCTTCTTCTTCTTCTTCTTCTTCTTCTTCTTCTTCTTCTTCTTCTTCTTCTTCTTCTTCTTCTTCTTCTTCTTCTTCTTCTTCTTCTTCTTCTTCTTCTTCTTCTTCTTCTTCTTCTTCTTCTTCTTCTTCTTCTTCTTCTTCTTTCTTCTTCTTCTTCTTCTTCTACTTTGCGCTCACCGGCTGTAATGATCTTCTTCTTCTTCTTCTTCTTCTTCTTCTTCTTCTTCTTCTTCTTCTTTCTTCTTCTTCTTCTTCTTCTTCTTCTTCTTCTTTTTTTCTTCTTCTTCTTTCCCTTTTCTTCTTCTTCGGAGAATCGTCTTCTTTTCTTCTTCTTCTTCTTTTTCTTCTTCTTCTTCGTCTTCTTTTTCTTCTTCTTTTTCTTCTTCTTTTTCTTCTTCTTTTCCTTCTTCTTCTTCTTCTTCTTCTTCTTCTTCTTCTTCTTCTTCTTCTTCTTCTTCTTCTTCTTCTTCTTTAGCGTCCCACTGTCTTATCCATGTTTTTGCGTTGTTATTTCTTAAACGCTATCATTATTCGAGATGAATAATCAAATAGCATTTTGTGTGTGTGGCTGTTGTGGTTTTTCTAGGTAAATTTTACCTCTAGTAGTTTGCTATTGCTACTGAACGGTCAAGTCTTGGTACCTCTGTCGAAACCAACGAAAGACAAATCGTCTGCAGCTGGGATCGAACCCAGCACCTCGGCATTACAAAGCGCGTTCGCAACGCCCAAGCCACAGCCAGCAACGCCTGCAAAATCACTTGTGGGTAAGCCCGACGTGCAATGAAACAGTCCAAACTGAACGAAGAATGCACTCAATAAACTGAAGCAGTCAACAGGGAAAAGGCTCGGATCTGGAGCCCCAGGTGTCAGCACTGCATCTATGGAAGTCTTCTTGGAAGGTTTGTGTTTGTAGGTGAGCTACATTACTCATACAACTTTGTTTGCTATAGAATTAAGCATTCCTAATACTTCAGATTTCGATGGCTCTGGCGTTGCCGGGGTGCCAGGTTCGATCCCAGCTGCGGGCCTTGATCCCTGCGTTGGTTTCGACAGTGGTATCTAGAAGCCGACCGTCCAGTGGCAATGGCAAACTGCTGGACGTAAACGCCTAGAAAAACCACAACAGCCACACACACACACACACAAATGCTGGGGCTTGTTCTGTGAAGGATACGCAACTCGAACTTTTATAATTCCGTTGATTAAATCTCACAAATCCTTACATTTGTCGCAAAAAATGACAAATAAAAAACACGTTGGCGATGTGAGTAAAGGGAGCCAACCAGCGAAATACACATGAAAAAGATTTCAAAAGTTGTATTTCCCTAGTTTATCTATCTATCTATCTATCTATCTATCTATCTATCTATCTATCTATCTATCTATCTATCTATCTATCTATCTATCTATCTATCTATCTATCTATCTATCTATCTATCTATCTATCTATCTATCTATTTATCTATCTATCTATCTATCTATCTATCTATCTATCTATCTATCTATCTATCTATCTATCTATCTATCTATCTATCTATCTATCTATCTATCTATCTATCTATCTATCTATCTGTCTGTCTGTCTGTCTGTCTGTCTGTCTGTCTGTCTGTCTGTCTGTCTGTCTGTCTGTCTGTCTGTCTGTCTGTCTGTCTGTCCGTCCGTCCGTCCGTCCGTCCGTCCGTCCGTCCGTCCGTCCGTCCGTCCATCCATCCATCTATCTATCTATCTATCTATCTATCTATCTATCTATCTATCTATCTATCTATCTATCTATCTATCTATCTATCTATCTATCTATCTATCTATCTATCTATCTATCTATCTATCTATCTATCTATCTATCTATCTATCTATCTATCTATCTATCTATCTATCTATCTATCTATTCGTCCGCCCCTCCATCTCTCTGTCTATAACAGCACGTGTAATGGTTTCAGTTGGCATCCCTTCAGTGTCAGACAACTCAGTCAACCAGGGACCGTTTCCATAATGAATTCCATAGATCTGCACACGCTCTCTCTGTTCTACATCTATTTCTCAGACATCGTCTTTATTCGAGTTGAATCATCCAGTTGTCTGCACAGTACCCGCTCGCTCCCGAAAGCGTGGCAGGAATCTCTGTAGCTCCAGCCACGAACTCTAAGTATCAGAGTGCGAAGCAAACTGTTTAACGGCTTCTGAACAGCGATCAGAGCAATTAGTGCCAATGTAATTAACATACGCGACTTAGGTCTTTTTGGCTCTGCAAAGTGCAAGAGTCTAATGAATGGATCGATAGAGTTAAGAGTGACTAAGTATCCAACATGCGCAAAGACCCCATAAACGGTTGCCACTTGAGGAGCCTCTACCCACAAAATATTGAAGCGGCTGTCTCTAGGTCAGTTCACATCAGGTCAGTGTTCCCCTCAAGGATTGCTGTACGTAGGATGACCATCTTAAGGATCAAACAAGGGCATAATCCGAAACTCCCGACAAGAAGTATCACACAGTTATTTTAAAATAGCCCTTATGATTACGAAGTAACCTGCATTCCAGTACTGGGTGGAATTTAGACACCAGAATCGCCCTGAGAAAATTAGAATTTCTGCCTTACCAAGAGCAATGATGGTGGATGGTTTATGACAATGGCATGGATAAATATCATCAGTGGATTTTACCCAGAACACCAAGGAGGGAGAATTGTGGAGATGCATGAAAGCTGGCAAGGTACTCCATGATGACGATGATGTCTTACAGTCGCTAGGGTAAGCTGAACATTTCTTTCGCAGCTTTTCCCGCTTTATGTCGGCAACTACAATGATAACGCGTGAATATATTTAGAGATCTTTGTTTGTCCTAATATTTATGCCGGATAGTGTTACCTTTTCTTGCGCTGCTTGTGGTAGTGTCATATTGCGTTTGTGTAGCGCCTATTTTACTCCCTCAGCCCATCTCTCTCTTGGTCGGCCTCTTGTAGCTTACCGTTTTCAAGTACTAGGCTCTAGCTGCCGACTGACTTTGTTCCATTGTGACCTGATGGCTAAAATATTTGATTCGTGAATGTTCTGTCAAATCGTTTTCATGCATTGTGCCCACAATGGTTCCTATTTCTTCGTTAGTGACTGTGTGTCCTTTTGATTCCCGCTACATGTCTTATAAGCATTTTATATGCTGTATTTTTGCTGTTGATTTTCCAGGCCTGTCCATGTCAGGAATTTATAGCACAAAGTTAGCATGCACACCACATTTACCACCAGCTTTTTTGTGCGACTATTTTTCTATTGTCTCAAAATTGGATTTATTTGGTAATTTATTATGCTGGCCTTCTGAATTCTGTTTTTATTTCTCGGCACAATCCTGAATCCTCTGGTATCCATATTTCTTACCTTATTTTAATGTCTCGCTTTCAAACGTGACAGTATGTTGAATGAGTCAACAGTGTCAATATGTTGAATGAGTCAACAGTGACAATATGTTGAATGAGTCAACAGGGACAATATGTTGAATGAGTCAACAGTGTCAATATATTGAATGAGTCAACAGTGTCAATATATTGAATGAGTCAACAGTGTCAATATGTTGAATGAGTCAACAGTGACAATATGTGGAATGAGTCAACAGGGACAATATATTGAATGAGTCAACAGGGACAATATGTGGAATGAGTGTTCTATTTACTGTATATTTAGAGACATAGACACAAATAGAAAATGACCCAGCCATGAATAATGTACTCCGACTTGCAAGAATGCCCAAAGTTAGTCCATCTTATGTCTGCTATTGAGGAGCCAGTCTGTCTATTCTTGTTTTCCCTCGCAAGGGGGCAATGGAACCCACTCGGGAAGATGTTGAGACAACCAGAGATGTTATAAAAAATTGAAAAATAAGTGTATCTAGTAAATCGATATTCGACGGGTGATTTAGTCGCTTTTATTTCCGAGAACATTTTTACAATATCCAATAAGAAATCTGTCTGGACAACCATCGGTATGAGAAGAGAGCGCTATACAGGACCCATTCTGGCAAGAGACGAACAGAGAATCACCAAACAGGCACTGCGATGGGACATAGAGGGACTGAGGAAACGAGGACGCCCAGAAGAAAGCCTACAGCCAACAGACGGTAGAGGCCAAAAGGGTCCAGTTCACGTTTCTCGGCCCATTTACACACTATCTGACCTTTCATTCATACGTTCTCAGACTTTTTTATGTCGGAAGCGTGTCACATTGTCTTGCTTACAATTACATCAGCGCCGATGTCGCGTGTTCTATATTACACGGCGACAGATTTCAATGACCCCAGAACATGTAGAACTGGCCCTAACCCAAACCCACAGCTTAAACCTAGGTCACACGAGAGACTCTTTTTGGAGAGAGCACTACAAATTGACACTCCTCTGACCTAGATCAGATTGAGAAAGTGTGTAGATGGGCTAAGAAACGTGAATAGGTCCACCAAAAATTCTGGACTAGATTTCCTATGTGAAAGAGGGTTATTATTAAGTTGTCTCCACATTTACACACCGGCACACACTAGCTCGCTTCTGATTGGTCGACCTCCAACCTACCTCACTTCTGATAGGTCGACTTTGAGCGATCCGACTTTCACACAAGGTCACGGGGATATTCTGCACTGGGCTGATATCGCGTGTTGTATATATCACCACGCCACAGCTTTTAACACTACACTAAAATTTAGATACTGGGTCTAACACACAACCCCTCTAGAGAGTGACGAAACCTATGTCCCAGGCCGTCTCTTTCTCGGAATAAAAACGTAAATGCAAGACAACAATAGACCGCGACACCCATAACCTCGACCACGGTAGAGTAGTCCAACAAACTTATCAATGGCGTTAGACTACATTCGGTGGGGAGACTAACATATTAAGAACCGAAAAAGGACATATTAATGGTACAACACGAGAATGAAACAATGAATAAGAAATGACCTTATAGAAAATCCAGGTAACCACAGAGTCGGTAGTGCACATCAGAAGCTGTCAGTCATGTCGGTACATTACCAGAGTACAGTGCCAAGATGATAGTATACATTTTGACCTTTGACATACGAATGTTCTACTTAAAAACACTAACACCACGTGACCACATACACACTGTAGCAGGCCGTGACCTCTCGAACTCAAAGAACAAAACAACAGTGTATCTTTCTCCAAATTATGTGAATTTATCCTCCTGTTAAAATAACAGATCGAAAATAATAAAATAACAGGTTGGTATATACATTTATGAAAATGTGTCAATGGTTTTGCAGACAGGGTTTTATTGATCATTTTATAGATATGTCTTTTGCTAAGAAACTGTAACATAACTGTGCGCCCTAATGCTTGGTACGATTGGCGAGAGATTTTATCTGCAGAACAGGTAACGAGGTCAAAGGTGGATGGATGTGTCAGGTCGTTCAGGTGTTTTTCTAGGGACTTTTCTTCTCTCTTTCTATCTGTATGCTTCTGGCATAGGAGATCATGTCTCGTTGTGCTCTAGGGTTGAAATGCAGATGTATTGACTCTTTTACAAATAAAGATGACACAAGAGGTGACCTTACGTTATTACCTGGGTAATATAGTCTGTTGAAGGAAAGAATGCATCAGCAAACGAAAACAGAAATAACTCAATTTCTTTTTTTTTTCCTCCTTCCTTCTGCTTTTTAGAATAATTCATGTTGTATTTCAAAGACCACGCTCACACAAACATAATACAGGCAGACAGAGAGACAGACATAGATATAAAGAGTGATGGGGGAGGGGGGGGTGTGTCTAGACAGAAACATGTTTTAGAAGTTACTTTTCGTTAAATGCAATTACACTTTTTTCAGGATGGGGCGCAAGCGCAAACAGGTAGACCCAGGTGTGGCAAGCAATCTCCCACCCTGTCGTGTCTGTGGGGCCCCAGGTTCCGGACTGCACTATGGGGTCAACACCTGTGAGGCCTGCAAGGTCAGTACAACGTGCGCATGATGATACTGCATTGCTCTCAAATAGAAATGTTGTAGGTGGTTGACCTGTGTGTTGAGTGTGGCAGCAGCAAACTTCATGATACCTCTACTAACTGTTGTCCCTCTCCACATTCTTTATGTGATAGATACTGTTGCATCAGATCTCAGCACACATGCTTGAACTCCACAGCCAGGTTGTCTGTCTGTTCATTTCCTAACACACCTGCATGTTTAGAGAAATAACCTGTGATTCCAGGTCAGACTGACTTTGTAACTTTCATAAGTATGTCGTAAAAAAAGGCTAACTAAGGACATGCTGAAATTGAATGCAGAGGGCTGAAAGGTGAAGATATCACAGTCTAGCTGTAAAATACAAAATAACCTTACAACACTCTGTTAAGAGTGAATACAGAAGCAGTAAAAAAAAAAAAAAGAAGAAAAAAAAACGAATAAGCAGAAGAGAAAAAAAGAAGAAGAAGAAGATGAACAAGCAGAAGAAGAAGAAGAGCAGAAGGAGGAGAAAAAGTGGCAGAAGAAGAAGAAGAAAAAGAAGATAAAGAAGAAGAAGAAAAAGAAGAAGAAGAAGAAAAAGAAGAAGGAGGAGGAGAAAGAAGAAGGGAAAGTTAAGAAGAAGATGTTATTCCTGCTACTTTATATTACAGATTCAAGTTAAAATGCAATATAAAGATAACTATTAAAATTAACTTAAAATATCCAGTCTAAGCAAGACTTGCATAAAATAATATTATTACACATACCCCACTGCTCCATTGGGGGATAGAAAGGCAGAAGAAAAGAGACCCCACTGCTCCATTGGGGGATAGAAAGGCAGAAGAAGAGAGACCCCACTGCTCCATTGGGGGATAGAAAGGCAGAAGAAGAGAGACCCCACTGCTCCATTGGGGGATAGAAAGGCAGAAGAAGAGAGACCCCACTGCTCCATTGGGAGATAGAAAGGCAGAAGAAGAGAGACCCCACTGCTCCATTGGGGGATAGAAAGGCAGAAGAAGAGAGACCCCACTGCTCCATTGGGGGATAGAAAGGTAGAAGAAGAGAGAACCCCACTGACAAGTTCAAATATGAGGAGCATTCAGATAATAGTATCACTGTTTTTTTTCTTTCTCAGGAACTGTCTGTGCAAAATGTATGTAATTCTCTAAGAATATAACAGAACATGTTCCTTACTGGTCCTCACATTCTATGTCATCTCTCTTTACTACTTCAGCCTTATGCTGTAGTGAAACAAGCCTCACCTTTGCCAGGTTTTTTCCTGTTCAGGCAGTTATTGCATCACAGCAGGAATAATATCTAAAAATTAGTATCTTCACATTCTGAAGATTTAATTCTCTTAACCCAGGGACCAATGATGCTCCCATTAGTTTAACAACAATACACTGCAACACAAATTACCCTCACCCTTTATTTTAAGGGATTAATGTAGCTGATATTTTTGTTGCTATGAGTTGCTATTCTATGCTTACAATACCAACAGTTACAATTTAAAGCATGCACAAGTCATTTTTCTGATGTAATTATTTGCTGATAAAGAAAAATGTGGGACATTATTTCTTCGATGCCTCTTGTAAATACTCATTAAACCTTGCTGACTTGTGGGATTACTCTCTCAGGGCTTCTTCCACCGAAGTCTGAAGATCTGGACACAGTACAAGTGTGACATGACTGGACAGTGTCCGGTTGAGCCTGGACGAAGTAAACTATGTCACCTGTGTCGTTATAATAGATGTCTGGCAGTGGGGATGGCTAAGGAAGGTTGGTCACTATTTGTATAGACATAACAAATACACTTACCTAATTAAAGACATAATCTGAACATCTTATGAAAGGCAGTTAATTCTCTATCTTTTTGTATATGTCTAACCATACCCACCCCACCCACACACACACACACACGCATGCACACTATACATGTTCAATTGTGTGTGTATGTGTGTGTGTATTATGGTATCCATGAAACAAACAAAAACAAAAAAACTGCCCCCTAAAAAAAGAACACACTGTCCAAGTTCCAACAGTTTTTCCACACTGAAAATAATGGAAACTAAATTAATATGTTCCAGCTTCCAATAAACTAAAAATGTATTTTTATAAATACAGTCTGCTGTAAGTATAGTAACACATGACAATCATATGTGAATCGTGAAGCCTTTCTGGTGTTACATATCATAATTGTTTACCACTTCAGGGTCACAAGCAAATGTTGACAGCTAGCGTTACAAAGTGCTCTGATGATGATGATCAATTTTAATTTTTCTTAAATGTTCAACAATGTTATTGAATAGGTCAACACACCTGTTACCTAGGGCTCTATCAGGATGCCACCTCTCAATAACTTCTTGCAATTTCGACCATGCATGAAAAGATCTTGGATTTCAGTAGTGCTAATTCTTTCAGCTCCCCTTCTTCCTCCATATAAAAATATTTCTTATGCAGTTTCTTCCTTCTGCTGCTGGCGAAGATGCTGAAGAACTGTCAGCTCAGTCAAGTGCTTGGCATGTGCCATGGGTTCATTTTCCAAGATGGCGTTCTGGTTTAGAGGCAAATTTTAATTGAAAAATTTGTTTAGATTCTAAGTTGTTAGAGTTTTAAGGTGTTAGAATTCTGAGGTATTACTATATTTGCATTTGTAGATTGTGTGTGTGTTTTTTTTATAATGTTTGTATGTATGCATGTATATGTTAGCAGAGCTGCTTGGAAGTATAATTATTTTCCTAGTTTGATACTAGCTGAGACGGAATCACATATTAAATATCACAATTGAAAACGGTTAAGTAGTACTTCGAACATAAAGGCTGAGTTTAACATTTCAGTAGATAGTAAAAATATGCATTTTTATTATTTTTATTTGTAAGTATTGCTTACATTGCTTAAATAAACACCACATCATAAACTCCCAAATAGTATCTTCTCATATAGTATCTTCTCATATAGTATCTTCTCATAATAGTTATCTTCTCATATAGTATCTTCTCATATAAATATATCCCGTACCACCTCCCCACCCCTACAAGTCCATGTTCAAACTACCGAATTTTGCAATGTTCAGTTTTACTCTGGCCTCTTTAGAAACAAACTTTCAATACATTAAAATTTTTATTTCAGCAATAAAAACAGGGAGATACACATCGACGAAAAGAACAAAAGATATTCTAGAAATCAGACAACTTCAAGAAAAACAGACTTTGTCTGCAGTGTCTTTAGATAGACACATTTCAGAACATCTTAGTCCAACTGGCACATTCTCTACCATTGATAATGAACAAAGTTTTAGTTCTGTCAGCCAAACTGGCATGTTTACACCAGTGTCTAGAAACACCAGCGGGCAGTTTTCCTTAGAAAGTATGTTGAAGTTTAACCCAGAATTATCAGAGCCCTTAATTCACCATGATCAGCTACGACTGAAAGAAACCCCAAGCCTCAGAGAAGGTAGATTTGTGGAAGCAAACACAGACAAAATACCTCACGACTGTGCCACAAATAACCAGATACAAAAGACACATTTGGACAGCTCACCTGGGCATGGATTAGAGTCATTACTTTCTCTAGAGTAAGTTGATCATTTACATTATGTCTATTTAATTATTTCATTAATTAATTCTTCACAGATAAGATGTAATTGTCTGTTATGTTTGCGTCCCTTCAGTGCTAATTTACTGCACAATTTTCAAAGAATTATTTTATTTCACTTCAAACATATTACATTTAAGAGTGATGCATAAATACAAAGTAAGGGGTTCTTGAAAGCCTTTTGTCAAGGTTTGTGGCTTTTTATAAAATGAAGAACATCTTGTACAATATATCCTTGTCATTGAGGGTTAGAAAAAGAATTCTTGCTTGCTACATGCATCCAGTTTTAACATATGGCTGTGAATCCTGGACAATCGGTAGGCAGGCCAAACACTTTCTTGAGGCCTCAGAAATGTGGTTTTACAGAAGAATGCTTAGAATACCTTGGACAGCCAAAAAGAGCAACCAAGAGGTTTTGAAAGAGGCAGGAGCCCAAAGACAACTTATCACAGACATTAGAAGGAAACAGTCATCATTTTTCGGCCATGTTATGAGAAGAGGGAAAATAAAACATGTGACCACTGGAAATATCTGTGGAAGGAGGGATAGAGGAAGACAGCGAGAGAAAATTCTTGACAGTCTTGTTGCATAACATGGAGGTGTGTCGGCACACGAACTGATACATGCTGCAGGAGATTGTGGATTATGGAGAGGCATGATCGCCCACTCCAGTCGACAAGGCACCTGATGATGTGGCTAGTGAATGCGTTTCACGATTTGATGATCTCCGCTTTCAGATCACTGTTTCCTTCCTCTGCTTCTTCAACTACATATCTCTACATAGTGTTGTGCAATGCCATGATACAGAGAGCTGACTGCATCAGGTGGCACCGTAAGGGGTCCGCAGAAGCAATGAAATCCAAATACACTTTGAAAGTTTGATCTGACAGTGCAAAGTTATTATTTTTATTATTATTTTGTAATATACTGTGTGGCTGCTCCTAAAAGCGTTAGCGGCAGTTATCACAAAATATAACTGCACATGTTATGTATTGATAGTTTTGCTTTGAGCTTACAATTATTGACAATATTTGATTTTAGGGTGAGTTTGTCTCCAGATGTGGCAAGTAGCTGTGCTGTTGAGTCTGCATGGGCTGTCACTCTAGACTATACAACCCTAATTCACAAATTTGCCAACGTTAAATTTAGAAGGGTAAAACTGTAGTAGAATATTGTATTAGTTAGTTGGTATCATTGTTTTAATGTAGTTTATATTCCTCCTCCCCCCTCCCCCCCAAATAGTTTTCATAAATTTTGTGCAGTTTAAAAAAAAAAAATCACAATCGAAGGTTTTTAAAAAACACACATTTAAGTCACAGCATTTAGAAGCTGCAAACTACTGAGAACATCTACAACACGGAACTATCTATACATGTAAATTTATTCTACATTTTTATTGTTTGTTTTCTGCTCTACTAGAGAAGACACCGAGCTGCTTCAAGGACAGCAGCTGCAACAGCAGTTGTTATCATCCTCTTCATTAACACCATTATCAATGACATCACCGGAGGAGATAACATCCTTACCCATCCTGGAAGAAGAAGTGTCTATGCCTCTTATTGCCTGCTCATCGATAGCTTCAGTGTCACTATCTTCCAATACATCACCAAGCAGTACAGGACAACTCTCTGGAAATATGCTTGAAGGAACAGCATCAATGTCCATCAGTTTATGCTCACCCAGAAGCCATGAATCATTATCTGATGCCTATGGCATGTACACCACAACATTGTTACAATCCCCTTCACGAACCTCCACCACCTCACCAAAGCTAGCCACAATGTCACCTGTTTGCTTGGCTGTAGCACCTTCTGTTGCTCCATCAGCAACATCATCACTCCTGCAAATTGACCCTCAGGATTCTGAGTTTGTTATTGCAATCGACTCCTGTTCTACTGACTGGAGTATAGACTCTGTCTCAAAGATCTACAAAGATAAGGATCTGATCATCAGAACACTGATTGCTGCTGATGAGAGCTCATTGATTCCCGTCTTTGGCCAGATGACGGATGAAGAAATCCTGCAACAGCAGCTAGAACACTTAGTAAGTCAAACTCTAGTCCATGAAAGGCAACACAGTAATTTATCATTTTTATCTCTCAGTAGCAGTTCGGTAACCCATCAAAGATGCAAACAGCGGTAAATGGAGAGTGACAAGCAATAACGAAATTCATAATCTGTTTAAATAACCACTGATCATTGGCATCATGAGAGCTAATAGCCTAATATTTTTGGGGCATATTGAAAGAATGTTAGTTAGATGAGAGAGAAGTAAAAACTGTATACATGGGGAGATGAATGGTCGTAGACCACGAGGCAGACCAAGAAAACAATGGAGAGATAATATCCAGACAGACCCGCAAACACTTGGTGTCACCAACTGGAAAGAGAAGGCCAACCAGAGAGATGAATGGAGGCGGGTGACATCTGCAGCAATAAACCTCAAGGGCTTGGAATGCTGAAGAAGAAGAAGTAACAGTTCAGTTATTGATCAATTAATGCACAATTATAAGTAATCATTAAATTATTGTATTATATAATTAATGCATTATCTGCCAAGTAACACATTACATATTCTTTCGTTGACACATACAAACCATGCTTCAGTAAACTCCTGATGCTCCAGTCACTAATCCTCTACATTTTAATTGTCTTTTCAACATATTCTATCCTATAGGTCTGTTATTTTCAGCACTGCAAACCAAGCATGTATTATTTATAGTTCAAGCTTTGTACATAAAATAAGTTAGCCTAATGGTCGGGGACTGAAAGCATTAATAAGATGCTACCTCAGAATAATTGTTACGCTAGTGAGCAATATAAATTAACAACCCCCCCCCCCCCCATATGATTACATTACTAAACTTAATACTTCTGTCATCTCATCATCATCATTGTTATCATCAAGAACTATGACAGTAAGTGAGAAAACTCTGCAGACATGATTCGAGACTAATGCTTGTGTGGGCTGTCAAACTATAACCAGGGCTTTTATCTGGTGGTACGCAACAGTACACAGTACCGGCATCTTGTTTGTGGCAAACAGTTTATCAATGTACTGTAATAGACACTTCATGGTGAATACCAACTTTTTGTTTTTAGACACTTTATGGTGAGTATTGTCACCTTTATCTGGAAACAATCCTGATTATAACACTTATCCACATGGTGTATAATGATGATGATGATGCAGTAGCTGTTTTGACTGACATTTTTTTGGTAACTGTGGTTGCAGGAAGCTTGTCGGCTGAAGAGGGAGATGTTTGGTCCACTGACAAAGCTGCCAGACCATGAGTATGATTATATTTTTGTGACTACTGGACTGGACACAGATGACCGTCAGAAACTGCTCAATGACATGGGTGAATGCCTGGAGAAAATGATTAGGGCAATGGTCAAGTTTTGCAAGGCCATCCCAGGTTTTCTCCAGACTTCACATCACTGACAGAATCAAGCTGATTAAATGTAAGTAGTGTAGATGTAGTGTAGATGTAGTGTAGATGCAGTGTAGATGTAGTGTAGATGTAGTGTGGATGTAGTGTAGATGCAGTGTAGATGCAGTGTAGATGCAGTGTAGATGTAGTGTGGATGTAGTGTGGATGTAGTGTGGATGTAGTGTGGATGTAGTGTGGATGTAGTGTAGATGTAGTGTAGATGTAGTGTAGATGTAGTGTAGATGTAGTGTAGATGCAGTGTAGATGTAGTGTAGATGTAGTGTAGATGTAGTGTGGATGTAGTGTGGATGTAGTGTGGATGTAGTGTGGATGTAGTGTAGATGTAGTGTAGATGTAGTGTAGATGTAGTGTAGATGTAGTGTAGATGTAGTGTAGATGTAGTGTAGATGTAGTGTAGATGTAGTGTAGATGTAGTGTAGATGTAGTGTAGATGTAGTGTAGATGTAGTGTAGTAGTGTGGATGTAGTGTAGTGTAGATGTAGTGTAGATGTAGATGTAGTGTAGATGTAGTGTAGATGTAGTGTAGATGCAGTGTAGATGTAGTGTAGATGTAGTGTAGATGTAGTGTAGATGTAGTGTAGATGTAATGTAGATGTAGTGTAGATGTAGTGTAGATGTAGTGTAGATGCAGTGTAGATGTAGTGTAGATGCAGTGTAGATGTAGTGTAGATGTAGTGTGGATGTAGTGTAGATGCAGTGTAGATGCAGTGTAGATGCAGTGTAGATGTAGTGTGGATGTAGTGTGGATGTAGTGTGGATGTAGTGTGGATGTAGTGTAGATGTAGTGTGGATGTAGTGTGGATGTAGTGTGGATGTAGTGTGGATGTAGTGTGGATGTAGTGTAGATGTAGTGTAGATGTAGTGTAGATGTAGTGTAGATGTAGTGTAGATGTAGTGTAGATGTAGTGTAGATGTAGTGTAGATGTAGTGTAGATGTAGTGTAGATGTAGTGTAGATGTAGTGTAGATCCTACATGATCTGAGCATCAAGGAGAATTGGCTCATAAACAGCATCCTTTCCTGAAAGCTAAATATTTTGGCCATGCTAAACATCACAGTTGCCTAGTGAGAACAGTAATGGAGGTACAGTTCTCCTCAAAAGTGGATACAAGACAATGAAGATGCATTGCATGAAAGCACACAGGGCTGGTGAATGATAAGAAAAAGAAAGACTTCCAAGCATGCCATGATGGGAGTGAAACTGTGTGAAAGACCTACTCATTGAATTAGTGTAGATGTCAGTAGTGAGTAGCTGAGGTGTCAGTTTCACAGCAGACAATTATCCCATTAATTTTTTCGTTCCTGTACCAGAGACAATCGGACAAAATGTCCCTCACTGCTGCCCCTTTGAAACCAGGGAACAAAAAATTAATTTGGGCAAAATCCAGAAATATGATGAAGAGTGTGGAGACATGTTGCAGTTTACAGCAGTTTGCAAACAAAGGTCACAAACTTTCTGCAAGTTCAATGTTCTGGTATCCTAGTGTTTACTGTGATGTTATCTCAAGATAACAGAAACTTATTACTAGATCTAGTATCTTACTGTTTACTGTGATGTTATCACATGCCCAAGAGAACAGAAACTTATTACTAGATCTAGTATCTTACTGTTTACTGTGATGTTATCACAAGCCCAAGATAACAGAAACTTATTACTAGATCTAGTATCTTACTTTTTACTGTGATGTTATCACATGCCCAAGATAACAGAAACTTATTACTAGATCTAGTATCTTACTGTTTACTGTGATGTTATCACATGCCCAAAATAACAGAAACTTATTACTAGATCTAGTATCTTACTGTTTACTGTGATGTTATCACAAGCCCAAGATAACGGAAACTTATTACTAGATCTAGTATCTTACTGTTTACTGTGATGTTATCACAAGCCCAAGATAACAGAAACTTATTACTAGATCTAGTATCTTACTGTTTACTGTGATGTTATCACATGCCCAAGGTAGCAGACACTTATGACTAGATCTAGAATTTTACTGTTTTCTGTGATGCCCATGATAACATAAACTTATTACTAGATCTACTTCTTCTTTCATTCGCCTAAAATAAGTTGTCTATATCAGCAGCTTGGTCTCTTGTATAAATTTCACTGTCGATGTTAGTTCATTCAGTGGTCCATAGAGTTTACATTCCACTGTTGTTCTTTCTGGCCAAAAAACAAATTTGCCTTAATGTGTCACGCAAAACTTCGGTGCAGTCCTGGAGTACATGCTCTGCTGTCTGAACAAGAAGCAAGAAGAAGAAGAATTTCCACAGGTGCGCATGGCTGATACACCTATCTTGAATTTTGTGTACATGTGGTTATGTAATCGGTTGTGCCCTGTTCTGAGGCAGAGGATAATGACTTGTTCTGGTCTGTCCATAATAAAATAGTCATCTTGTACTGGGGCTGGTGGTTTCCTGATCGATTTAATGATTCTTTTCATTTGGTGGTATGTGACTGGTACATCTGGTTGCACTTTTGTCCCACTTTCCCCTGCAAGTTGATCAGCTTTTTCATTTTCAGGCACTCCACAATGAGACGGCTATCCACTGCATTACAACTCTTCGCTGAAGGCTGAGTTGTGTCAGTAGTGTTTGATCTAGTATCTTACTGTTTACTATGATGTTATCACATACCCAAGATAACAGAAACATTTTAACACCAATGCGTTTGAGACGAAGCGTTCTACAAAAGCTGCTGGATCAGGAGAGCAGTGCTCTGGCACTCTTTAAAACACCTAATTCCACAAAAACATATTTAGACACACCTGTTCACATAAACACACTACAAAAGCTGTTGATTCACTTGTGTCTACCCACTTGTCTACCCACCTGTGTTGTATGTTATTCTAGACTCCAGACAAGAATTTTACATCTTCATCACCTACAAATGTGTCGATTACGAGAAGAAGATTCTCAGAGGATTCGACTTGCAATGGAAATGTGAGAATGAGCTTCTAAAGCTGCCATCTGCAGCTGACGCCAGAATCCATGCGGAGACACTGGATGGCTATTTGAAGTTCTGCCAAAGTCTGCGAAGTCTAAATTTATCCTACAATGAGCTGGTTGTGATACGAGCTCTGATCGCCATGGCTCCAGGTAACTTGTTAGTTCTATGTTGTGATCTTTTTTCAGTTAATTTTGTTTTGTGATTTGTGTATGTTGCCTGTCAGACGATAGAGAAGTAAAAAATATGTACACAAGGGTTGTAGACCATGAGGTAGACCAAGAAGACGATGGAGACAGAAATCCAGACAGACCTACAAAGACAGTGTCATCAGCTGGAAAGAGGAGGTAGGTAGGTGCTTTGTGACTAAAAAAATTAAAAAAAATTATCATATTTTACCAGAATCCCCAAAGGGGGAGCTTTAGGTTATAATTGTGACAATTTTATGAGTGCCATATCTTCTTCTTTCTTCACCGGCTGTAAGCTCTGGTGGAAATTTCTGTTTGTTCATCCATTTGGACTTTTACTTTGTGCCAGGGCCTGAGATTTGTGTGTACATCAGTTTTCCTGGCTTATTTGTGTGCTGTTAGTTGTTTCTTGCCGCTCGAGCAGATGTACTCAGACTTCTACTGCTTGTTTGGAAAGCAGTGGGTCTGTTCTTGTTCTCCCCACAATAGGACTCCAGAACCCACACTGGAAGTGTGCCATATAAAATGGCCCAGCATTGCACGCCACCAAGTAGCCCTAAAAAGAGACTCCTGCAGTGTTGAATACTGTCCCGAGAGGTGATGAAGTCATCTGCCGGGAGCCAATCGACGACCCAGTCACTGATGTGGAAAAGAGGAGGCCAACCAGAGAGATACACAGGGGTGGGTGATATTTGCAGCAGTGAGTCTCAAGGGCTAGGAATGCTGAAGAAGCAGAAGAAGAAGAAGAAGAAAAAGAAGCAGAAGAAGAAGAAGAAGAAGAAGAAGAAGAAAAATGACATAAGAAAGACAGAAAAAAAGAAGAAAGAAAAAGGAAGAAACAAGGAGGAAAAAGGAAGTAAAAAGAAGGAAGAAGAAGAAGAAAAAAAGAAGCAGAAGCAGAAAAAGCAGCCGTAGCAGCAGGAAGAAGGAAGAAAAGAAGAACAAGTAATATAAAAGTAAAAAAAGTAAAGGTCCATCTTCCGCGCCTTTAGGCGCATAGGGCATATAGGGCTAGACCTATCCTTTTATAGACCAGTTAGCATAAGATGGTTGATGTGGTCAGCCCCACTCAAGGCTAGGGTGACCTGGCTGTCCAAGTCATTTTTGAAAAAAAGTATGGCTCAACAAGTAATATATTATATATATATATATATATATATATATATCTATATATATAATACAAACGACAACAATATTTATTATTATTGCCCACATAAATAAGGCTTAAGCCTCATGAGCCCACTTCTCTAGAGAATTATAAGCCCCCCCCCCTTCCCTTTTCCATGATATCTTGTTTCTTGTTGGTGGCTCTGCTGCACTGGACACACAGTTTGAATGCTATAACAGTGGAATGTCTATCCACAGACAGAGACAAGCCTGTGAACTCAGCCCTAGCTCGGGAGATCCACTGGCAGTTGACCCTGTGCCTCATTCACCTGCTGTCCCAGAGATACCCCAACCCTTTCTCTGTGTTTGCCAGAATCATGGACAGGCTCACCGAGGCTCGAACACAGACCGAAGGTGTTATCTACTTTCTGAAGAAGATGAAAATGGACAAGTATTCTCACGTGATGTACAATCCACTGCTGAAGGAAATGTTTGGAGGCATCTTCTTCAACAATGATGAGGATGACTGGGGTGAAAATGTTTGAGTGCTCTTTGGATGATTTGACAAGCAGACTTTGTATCTCTATCCAGGTGGGTGGATATGGGGGTGCAGCAAGCTGATCGTCTTGCAGGTAAAGCTACTGTGCAGGATGGACAAGACATGAACCATGCTAATATTATGAATGCTCTATGGGAAGTAACGTGTTTGTGACAGCCAAGTGATGACTATGAATCCAGACCGTAAGAACAACATGTTAAATGAGTTGTGGCCATACAAGAGCACTATGCAGAAATCCAAAGTAGAATAAGAAACTAACACAGAACTGGTTTCGTGAGCTGCTACACACTGCAGGATTTGTTAAGGACTGGATACAAGCACTTATGGACTGAATAGTTCGATGTGCAGTGAGGACAATCTGTCCACTAACTAACTAACTAAACTGTAACCACTACACATTAACATTTCGTGAAATGTCTTCCGACAAGGTGGGTTTTCAATCGATAGTAACTAAGTCAGGGCTGTAAGGTGGATGTTCCAGAAGTTCCCACCCTAGATGGTTAATTTTCTCCTGTTTTAACCTAGCCGTCTGTGGTCTTGCGTTGTCATGAAGGGGCAGTACTCCTCTAGTCAGAGTGCCTGGATATTTTTTTCGAATTGCATCACGAAGCATCGATAGAACTTTACAGTATGCATCAGCATTCACATTGTCACCTCTGTTTTTGAAACTGATTTAGAGCCCTCCTTGTCAATCCCATAACACTGTCAGCAGAAGTTGAATGTGAAGTGAAAATGTGTTTTAGAAAACAGAGCACGCAGTTCTATGCAGCCGGTTTGGGAGGACTGATAAAACAATGGGACAAGTGCATTAGTGTTGGTGGAAATTATGCTGAAAAATAAAGGGACAGTGTATGTGTAAAAGTAAACAGTTTTAAAGTTATCATCTTTAATATTTTTTTTAAACAACCATTTGTGACTTATTGACTTCCTCTATTACATAAACAGCTTTAACATTGATTGCAAGAAATGTAATATGAAAATAAATACAGAAATAATGGCAGTAAATGGAACACAAGTTGAACATATCTTAATCGCTGAAGGAGTTTAAGTCGAACTGATAGAGAAATTAAAATAAGAATACAAAAGGCAAGAGGGGCTTTCATAGCACTAGGGAATTTGTGGAGGCCAAAAGAAATTAAAAGAAATACTAAACTAAAATTGTTAATTCTAATGTCAAACCAGTACTATTGTATGGAGCGGAAACATGGAGAACAACCAAGGCAATTACTAATAAATTACAGACATTCATTAACTGGTGCCTGCGCAGAATAGAGGGAATAAAATGGAATGATAGAATAACTTATGTAGAACTTTGGAGAGAACTAAACAGGATCCAGTGGACCAAGAGGTGAGGAAAAGACACTGGCGTTGGATATGGCATACACTGAGAAAACAGGAGAAGAGCATGTCTTTGCATTGGAACCCACAGGGGCATAGGAATAAAGGAAGGCCAAAAAACACACGGAGAAGAGAGCCGGAGAATGAGGTTAGAAAGATTGGGAGGACATGGGGAGAGCTCCATGCAATGGCGAAGGATAGAACGACTTGGCGTGAGTTGGTTGAGGGCCTATGCTCCATTGGGGGATAAAAAGGCAGAAGAAGGAGTTTGAGTACCCCCTCTATTCACTGAGAACGAAGATTGAGCAGACAAATAGAAACAGAATACAGAAGGCCAACTTAATGAATGACTAAATAGCTCAACTTTTGAGGCATCAAACTATGCACATGAACACAACAAAGCAGATGATCAATTCACTATTCGTACCAACTTTGTGCTATGAATGCCAAATACGTACAGTCCTAGAAAAGCATAAACGCAAAATCACATGTAAGATGAGAGAAACGGGAAAAGACAGTCACCAGAGATGAACTATGAACAGTAGCAGCCACAGTAGTGTAAATTATTTCGTTGACTATCAAACAGTTTAGTCATCGGGTCAGAGTAGAACAAATTCAGCCAGAGCATACTGAATGAGAACATTAGTCTACAGCCAAGAGGTCAACCAAGGAAGAAATGGATAAAAGGGATAACAGAGACACGACACAAATGCAGTATGACATTAACACAAGCTACACAACCAGCATCAGACAGGAAACTACATCTAGCTCCTCTTTGTGAGTCTTTACAACATAAACAGTAGGAGAACAGAAGAAGTTGATGACAGAGGTAGTTATAAAGACTAAAACTAACTATGAACATCAAGAAAGAAAAGTGTAAATAGATAATTATATAGATTCTTAAGGTCGGCTCTGTGGCTAAGTCGATGCGAACGCTTCGTAATGCCGGGATGCCGGGTTCGATCCATGCGCCTTAACGTTGGTTTCGACAGTGTTATCAAGAAAGCCAACCGTAAATTTGTCTAGAAAAACCACACAAAAGACAGGGGCTGTTGGGGTTGGTTCTGCAACGTCCTGTAAAGGATACGCAACTAACCTAATTAGATTCTCATTGAAAACTCACAGTGTTTCTGTGTAATTCTGTTATTTTATCTATTTTATGTTGTTATCTCTTGTCTGTTAAATTGGTTTTATGTGTATTAAATGTTTCATGTTAATTATTTTAACCAAAGGAAGGTTATATTTGTTTTTCTAACATTTATGAAGTTCACCATCATCATCATGTTCCTGGGGAAAAAAATGTCCCTGTCATCCTGTCACAGCTAAGGAGTTTTCGTGAAACCTTCTATACAAAAATGAAGCTAGAATGCTGACACCATTGGTGTGAAAATGGTCCTCTGTTTTGACTTGCCAGAGAACCTAAAGAATCTGTCAAGTTACACAGGAAAGTTTCCCAGAACATTAACAAGACACCATAGGCCGCTATAGTCCATCAAAGGCAACGTGCGACAGTGCTGGTATGTTCGCATATAATATGTATGACAGATTTCAGCAAAAGCAAGAAACAGCCGCGGTTGCCATAGATTTTGAAGATGCCTATAACGGCGTTGACACTTCACATATCTTTTGCAGTGCGTTGTGGAGTGTGGTGTGAACCCTTGGTTGGCGATTTGGATGGGTGCAGCACTGTTGGAAAGTTTAAAGTTAGTTGCGTATCCTTTACAGGACGTTCCAGAACCGGTCCCACAATTTTGTGCTGTTGTGGTTTTTCTTGGCACATTTACGTCCAGTAATTGGAAAGAGCAGTATATTTTGTTTGGGAACGTGGAGATCAGATCCAATACGCATGTGCCCTGGCCTTCCCTAGGGATGACTATTGTGACCTGTCTTGTTCAAAATATATACAGCAAGTCTGGCAAAAATTCAGCCGGCTGCACCAGGGCGAACATTGACATTTTTGCAGATGATGTCCTAATGCTAGGATGTCGATACTTAACACTCAGTTTCAGGAAGAGGACTCCAGTCCAGAAATGGACAAACAACGACAACTTTCCGCTGGAGTTAACAGGTGGTGAACACAGAACAAGGAATCGAAATCACGAAATCACTAAATTAACAAGAAAAGAAACAAATACAAGAAACAAATAACAGACACGGAGGAAAGGGCAGCTGAAGATGTTATTACATCACTGACCAAAAGGCATAACGAAATGTGAAATTAAATTTTGGAACATAACAAAAGAATTGGAACACAGTATCTTAAACACTTTTGTGCTATCTCCACTATAGAGATTGACTGCAGTGTCAATTCTGCTGTCTTGGGGAGGATTACATGAAATGTACCTCTTCTAAAGTGGAACTTTGGTACTACTGTTTAAAAATTATGAGTTGGTTTCTCAAACAGTCTGAAGGGGAAATTGAACATCAATACTCAGTCGCGCTGCCATAAAGAAAATACTGGAAAAAAGGAGAAAGAGAGAGAGAGAGAGAGAGAGAGAGAGAGAGAGAGAGAGAGAGAGAGAGAGAGAGAGAGAGAGAGAGAGAGAGAGAGAGAGAGAGACAGAGACAGAGACAGAGACAGAGACAGAGAGAAGAAATAATTTTGTCCGGCGTTATGCTGAGCACATCCCCCATCTTGTGCCGATTGGTCTATACAAATAACGGTCTAGCCCTATATGCCCTATACGCCTAAAGGCGTGGACAAGGGACCTTTACTTTTACTTACAATAATTTTGTAAAGGGGTTCCCCGTGTGGGTTCCGGGACCTCAAAATTAGACCCACTGCCTCCCCAAGAAGCATTTTGCAAGAGTCGACTAACTAGGGACTTCCTTCGAAAGTTGCAGTGCCCGTGCCTGAGAGGTAAGGAACCAATAGGCTTGTAAATAAGACATATCTATAAAACGGATGTGCACATTACACTCAGGTTCTGAAACATAACTAAATTTCAGTGGGGGGGGGGGGGGCAGACAATCAGAACTATCCGTCGGCTGGTGTTTACATTCAACACGAAGAAGAAGAAGAAGAAGAAAAAGAAGAAGAAGAAAAAGAAGAAGAAGAAGCAGCAGGGCATCGATGCCCCCGTTACCCTTTCATAGAAATTGTCTTTCAAAGAATTTTTCAGACATTACAAAATACTTCACATATATTATTTTTTATTTGCAATTCAACACATTCTTATATTATTAATATTAATAATAATAATAATAATAATAATAATAATAATAATAATAATAATAAAAATAATAATAATAATGTGCTAAATGACAAATAAATATAATATCTTCTTCTTCTTCTTCTGCCATTCGATCCCCCAATGGAGCATAGGCCCTCAACGAACTCACGCCAAGTCGTTCTATCCTTCGCCATTGAATAGAGATTTACCCATGTCCTCCCTATCTTTCTAACTTTATTCTCCAGCTCTCTTCTCCATGTGTTTTTTGGCCTAGCTTTCTTTCTATGCCCCTGTGGGTTCCAATGCAAAGACATTCTAATTATGCTGTTCTCCTGTTTTCTCAGTGTGTGTCCTGTCCAACGCCAGCGTCTTTTCCTCACCTCTTGGTCCACTGGAGCCTGTTTAGTTCTCTCCCAAAGCTCTACATTAGTTATTCTATCATACCATTCAATTCCCTCTCTTCGTATAATATACTTGAAATAATATTAAATGTATCAACACATACTTTTACAGAAAATTCAATACATGATTAAACGGGATTACTTTGTACCATAACAAAAGTATTGGGGAAAAGGAGGGAAAAGGGGGGGGGGGGGTGGGGTATTCCACGATAAGAGAGACAGGGGATGTTGTGTAAAAGTAAAGTGGCAGATGTGAACCAGCGTCATTACACACGGTTATAAACCATAAGTGCTTTGCCGCCAGTACGGAGAGCTGATAAAAAACTTCCACCTGTTTCGCCGTTCCTCCATTTACCAGTTTTTTAGAGGCTGCATGAACCCCGGGAACCGTCCGGTATGGAACCCAGGCCGTGTGCTGCAGCGAGTCGCAGCTGGATTTGAAAGCGAGTCTCCTATCGACTGCGCTAACGAAACATTCTGAACAACACATAAGAATATAAACTACACTACATATCACCACCAACACTACTATCATCATCATCATCATCATCATCGTCGTCAACATCACACAGCAGGTTGATTAAAAACACAACAACAAATATAGCTGACTGCAGTCAAGCAGGTATCAACATAATCCACTGAACGAAGAGGCTTAACGATCGTGGCAAGGGGGAAGACACATACACAGGGGACCATTTGGGCAGCAGAATTTAATGACCAAAGGAGCCGCCGTGAGAAAGTAGCGGTTAGACGCTCGCCTACGGATCTGTAGGTCGTGGGTTCAAATCTGCATCGTGTTGCATTTGTGAGTGTTGAAACATGATTTTGATTTCCCGGTCGACCCAGCCTTAAATGGATATAAGGTAAAAGCATGGGAAGTAAAAGCAACAGGTGTGATTTTGACCACAGTGCGGATTGGTCTTTAAAATTTGAACAAAGGGAAGATAATTCCAGCGAACGTGGAGGTGCCTAAAGACCTTTGCAGATCGTTTACACGATGGAAGACAACTCGATTCCCCACCAACTTGACTGCCTCATAAACTGTTATGCTTAAGATCTCCATTGATGGCCAGTGTCCTTCATAATGGTGGTCCATCTCTTGCCTTTTCTCCCAGGCACCATAATCTCCATTGTATTTATCTCCAGACCCACGCCCATCTTGCTCTATTTATAAATAGAGAAGGCCATGTCCAAACCACTGTGGCATTATCCCGATGTATTCCAGTTTCCAAGAAACAATACTGTCTATGAACCCGTCCTCTGCGTCCTGCTACTTTTTCTTTGTTCCTCAGCTGGAAGCTCCGTAGGAAATCCTGGTTGTTCGTCCATTTGGACGTTCGCTTTGTGGCAGGGCCTGAGTTTTGCATATACATGCGTTTTACTGGCGTTGTGTGTGTGTGTGTGTGTGTGTGTGTGTGTGTGTGTTGTGTGTGTGTGCAGTTGGTTGTTCCTGGCCTCTAGGACTTTGAAGGAAGGCCCCTCCCCAACTAGTCGATTTTTACGTCATGCTTGTTTGGGAAGGCGGTGGGTCTACCCCTTTTTCCCCACACAGGGTCCCCGGAAACTACACGGGAAAGATTTCTGCTACTAAGAGCTACATATATATTTTATGAAAGCATCACACAACACAGAGACGTGCAGAATGATGACCAATAATGTCTGTCTACTCAAGACAAGACCCTTGAAAATAATGCAGGCATGCATTCTAACATTAGTACATGGACACATACACACAACACCTAGAGATGGTAGAGTCAGCACGGCATGTTTTTCTTGGATTTCTCCTCGGGACCTGACTTCTTGTTAGCTTGGAACATCCTCTCTAGGTCGTCCAGGGTCTGTGGCAGCTCCTTCCCCGTGGTCTCTGGGAGGAGTCTGAGAACCACCAGCACAAGGAGACACAGACAGGTGAACACAGCACCAGGGCCCCATGGCACGTAACGACTCTGTCAGCAGAGGAAAGGTAGGTTAGGTTGTGATTGCGTTCCTGTACTTCTAGATTTATGTTTTTCCGTCTTATTGTTTGTCTGTCTTTCTACGATTGTCTAGTTCTCCCTCTCTCTTTTTAGCTCTAAGTATGTATATCTGTCTGTCTGAATGTCCGTCCACCCGTCTGTATGTTTTTGGGCAGACAATAGTGATGTTATGTCATATTACAGTATGTTCCAGCATCTATATTTACGCGTGTGCATCTGTTTGTCTTTCTCTACGACTTTCTAGTCTCTCTCTCTCTCTCTCTCTCTCTCTCTCTCTCTCTCTCTCTCTCTCTCTCTCTCTCTCTCTCTCTCTGTATGTGTGTGTGCTTGTCTCTTTCCTTGGCTCTCCGTCAGACAATTGTGATGTTATGTTATATTACAAGTATGCTTCTGCTTTTCGAGTTCTGTCTGTACGATTGTTTGTTTGTCTATTTCTATGGTCCTCTTCTCTGGCCATCTCATTTTATGACCCTGTCAGAATAGGAGTATTGAGGGGGGGGGGGGGGGAAGGAGGAGATAGCGGGAAAGTGAGGGATAGAGAAAGCAAGAATGAGAAGGGAGGGAAAGAGGAAGGAGAGAGAAAAGGCAAGTGACGAGGAGAGAGAAAAAAAAAAGAAAGAGAGAGAGAGAGAGAGAGAGAGAGAGAGAGAGAGATATTATACACATACACACGCACAGTCAGAAATAAGACTCTTCTCTTCTTCTTCTTCTTCGGTGTTCAAGGTCCTTGAAATTGTGTCAGCTGTCAGATATCACAGGTCATCTACTTCTTTGGCTGGCCTTTGCTCGCTGGTTGGTGATTCCACGCGTTTGTAGGTCCGATTGTCTTTCTTCTGTCTTTGCATTCATCAATTATAAACTCGGGGCGAAAAGTTCTGTTTGTTAGTGTACCACTTTGTCTCTTTGTACGTACGCATCCGTTTGGTTGATCTAGCTTATTTGTATGCAGACTTTTGGTTCATTGTCGCTCAGGTGAAGGCACTACGACTTCAAAGGAAACTCCCTAATTACTCGACTCATACCATTTACTTTGTAGGGGAAAAGTGGGTCCCCCCCCCCTCCCCCAACAAACAATGGGGTCCAGGAACCCACACTGGGATGCAGATTAAAATTACCTTCAAGACTTACGCATCTTGTTCACAATATCATGAAGGTTGACAAAAGTGGGGGTGTTAACTCCAACTTGGAGGACCATAATATTCTCTCTCTCTCTCTCTCTCTCTCTCTCTCTCTCTCTCTCTCTCTCTCTCTCTCTCTCTCTCTCTCTCTCTCTGTCTGTCTGTTCTCTATAATTTGACCTGTCGGGTGTGCTTTGACTGTTCGTTGGCATCTTTCCATGTTTACAGTCAGCAGTGTTAGACTGCGCTGTAGGGACTCATTGGAATCATAACCGAAACCTCTCTATGGCCCAAAGCCTAGGAAGTTCTGTAGAGACCAAGTATTGTCAAGGATGCATGACCCCTTTCTCCGATTGTTTTGTTAACTCCAAGTTTGAGGTTTAAACCATGGATCAACATCATGGCACACGGGTAGTAACCCATAAGTGCTCCGTTTTACTTCTAACTCAAGCCCGAGTCCCAGGTAGCTCAAGGTGCTGAAATATTTTGAGTAGATTTTTAACTCTAAATTTTGCTCAGGCAGTGGCGTTAGGCTACTCTTTTCGATTTCCAACTGCCAAGGGATTATTTTTACGTGCGCAAGAATACACAAGGGCGTCTGATCTCACTACCCAGAGACCAGGGGCTTAAACCTGGGATCTTTAGCACTCGAGGCGACACAAAACTTCAAGACCACCAAAAGAAAGGTAACTAAGCATGCAATAGACGCTGTCCAGAGGAAAGAGCAGTGCCCTGTCGAAGCTTCACCATAAGATGTGACACGGTTTTGCACTTTTAATGACATACGAGCATACTGCCATTCAGTCTGTACATTTGTTTGCTTTGTTCTTCATTGTTTATAAACAAACCCTGTTCCATACAGACGTACTGCATCTGCTTACCAAGAAACTCAGATTAACTAAGTTAAAAACGAAAACTCACGAAAGTTCTGGAATATGGAGCGATCATCCCTCCAATTCTTGCTGCAAGGGAAGATAACCCAAAGCCTGTGTTTCTGAAATTGTAGATTTAAAAACGTATCAAGATTTGAAAAATTGAAACCTCAGTGGAGTAATATCTTAGAAACAGCCATAAAAACTGCAACAGTATGTAATATATGTGAAAAAAGAATAAGATGCATGAAAAGGGCTGCACGGTTAAGCAGGAGATAAATCAGAAACGAGGTCAAAAATAAATTACGTACAATGACAGCAGATCACGTGGTTTGCCCACTAAGAATGCGAAAGAATACTGCTTTGTCGTCCCCATGTGGGATGTAATTTTTTTTTTAAATTTGAAGCCACACCCTGGCTTCTGCCGGGGGCCCTAAATATAGTGGGGCATAAATATCCATGGATATATATGCCCCGTGGCCAATATACGCTCAACTTATTTCTGGAGTAGGGCAATGGCCAAGTATTGGCCACTACAAAAAAAAGATATATGTTATACACGAATACAATATTCCTAGGCACATTTGGCTGGAAACCCCCACTACTATAAAATGAAAGCCCCCAGATATTGAAACAGCCAGAAGGTCTTGATTAGCAACACAGTGTCATCCTGGGAATACTGTGGAGCTGTGGGGAATAGAGCATGATAATTTTACAAAAACTGACAATTATCAGAGTTTCTTGTTGATGTTACGTCAGTTGCTGGTTTCGCCTAGACTATGTAGAGGTATTGACTCTGGTAGTTAACTGCTTCAAGTGGGTCCGGTGGGTCATAGAGGGAGGGCCTTAACATCGAGGACGCAGGAACTGCACAGGGAGGTTGTCAGCAAGTCTCCCCCCCCCCAGTTCCTCAGGTTTTCCAACTCTGTCTCTGAGCTCCACCAAGCTCCTGAAGACTGGTACACTCGAGTTTTCGGATACACTCTTGCAAGTGTTCACCTGCTCTGGAGCTCACTCACATGCTCTGGCACTGTTAAGGTGTGGTGTATATGGCAACACAGTTTATGATGATGTAAAGGTACATTACTGGTGTTAGCTGGTGGATAGTTGGTTGGTGGATGTCCCCTAGCCCATGATAGTTGGTTGGTGGATGTTGGTAGGTGGATAGTTGGTTGGTGGATGTTGGTAGGTGGATAGTTGGTTGGTGGATGTTGGTAGGTGGATAGTTGGTTGGTGGATGTTGGTAGGTGGATAGTTGGTTGGTGGATGTTGGTAGGACTGTGATTAATCTGCCAGCTCTTACAGAGGTTTCATCCCAAGCATAGGAAATGTCATAGACACTACAGGCCGCCTTCTCAAAGTAAGAATGTTAGGCGACGATGAATATCTCTGGTCTCTAGGAATGCAGGCAGAAGAATGCCAACTGAGCACTTACAATGTGAATTGTCAGTAAGAAGAAGTTCATTGGTACACATGAGCAAAGACAACGTAAACCGGTTCAGACGAATATTCAAATAAAACCCTAGAAATAATCAACCTACTTTTGAAAATGACGATAAGTCAAAGCAACTAGAAGGTGTAGACATTATTATTTTCTCCGATAAAGGTATAGATTAATATAAGGGACTATATACCTTTCCGGACGGGTCCAACGTTGAATTTTTGTCGATCGGGGGGGGGGTTCATGAGGGGATAACAGGTCCCGACTCGACGATTATGTGTAGTGGCGGGTCATTCCTTGACACCCACCCCCTTCCGAATTTAAAGAACGCAAAGTTGTCCACCCTGTAAAGAATTTCTCTTTTTCAGTTTTCGCTACAACAGATTTCGTCAACATATGTTCAAATTTTTTGGTGTAGGAAATACGGAGACGTGTCCCTGCAGCGTGGCACCTGAAAATGCTGAGCATGTGCTCCAACACTGTCAACTGTAGGTTGACAACAGAGACGCAGTCTGGCCTGTTCCAACCACACTGAAGACAAAACTGTATGGTACACGAGAGGATATGGATTGCACGATAGCTTTCATAAAGGCTACCGGCCTCCTGATATAAGTTTTCTGACAGAAGGATCGAAGAAGAAGAAGAAGAAGAAGAAGACTATATTATTTATCATTCAGTTTATAATGACATTATTAACAACAACAAAAACAATAATTTATTCTCATTATTTAGCCTTTGAACAAGGTCTAGAACATCTTGAAGTTTCTCCTTCCACTCTAAGGACGTCACCTGGCCCCAGCTTTCTTTGTGTCGGTGCTTCTGACTACAGTATCTGATGATAAGTCTGTGCTGTTACCCACAAATTAGACGCGATGGCTTACGAGAAAACTGAGCAGAGACACCGTGTATTGTCAAATTATGATCATGTGTTATCTTTGAGTGTTAATTCTGTTAAGACGTATCCTTAATGTCAGGAGAAAGGGCATCGGAACCTGCAAGACTGGGCACCTGAAGAGCCCAAAAATAGGGATTGGGGAGAAAATAGGTAGCGACGGTAACAGGACTCCCTAAGCATTTCTTCGCATAAGTGTGTGCCTATATATGTAATGTTTTTGCATACATTTTATTATATTTTGTTTACAGTTCAGCACATATGAATATTATTATTATCATTATTACCGCTTGTGAAATTATAAGAGGGCTCAAGACTCCAGTGATTTTTACTTGGCGGAGTCCCTGAGGTACCGATCCACTACCAGCATCGTAGCAAATCGTCTTGGGTGTCTTACATTTTCATAGCGTCCAGAGTTTGTATATTGTGACTATCTCACCACAAGGAACATTTTGAGGAAAACCAATGTTTTTTGTTAGCCAGAATAATTTCTTCTGCTTCTTTAGCATTCACACTTAAAAGAGCGGCTGTCAGTTTCTACGCTGAGTTGTGGTTTACAGCTAGGCTCCCATGTCTGCGACGTTGGACCCAGCACATCAATTTTCGGCGAAACGTAATTATTCGTCTTTACGACATTTTTGCTAGGGGACAATGGGTCTATTCTTCGTCCTATTCCCCAGCTAGAATGGGCATCATTACTACACAGGGTGACAGACTAGTAATGGTGCGTACTGCAGGTGTGGGTGCATTGAGTGATTGAGTGAGTAAAGGAACTCGATTCTTGTAACACAAGCACAGACCATGCTTACCTCAGATTAGTAGGGTAGAGCTCTGATGAATACAGCCACAAAATGGCGAACGCCGTGCCAACGGCAAATTTCCCGAGTAGAGGTTACACAGACTATGATTATGTAGATCCCTGGGATTTCGTCTGAAAAGAAAAAAAAATGTGTTCGTCTATTGTCTTTTAATCTCTTTCTCTCTCCCTTCCCCTTCTCTCTCAAATATATGTATTCTCCTTGGAATAACAGTCGATTTGATCATGCGCTAATGCACAAATAGAACAAATATGAGTATCAAATGGGTTGAAGAAATTTTAGAAGACCTTGAGTTTGCTGACAACATAGGGCTTTTGAGTTCAACTCACTCAGAGATATCCGAGAAAAAACCAACCATCTCCGAAATGTTTCAGGACAAATTAAACTCCAAATTACCAGGGCAATAACAAAAATTGTTGATCTTACAAACAGTTCAAACGACATCAAACTAAATAATTACATTCTTGAAAAAAAGTCAACAGCTTTACACACCTAGAAAGTAAAGTAAGTTAACATCAATGGGGTGCTCAGCGTCAAAAATAGAATCTAGAATCGCATTGGCATCTAGTGCCTTCAACCGACTGTCGAAGATTTAAAAGTCAAAGACATTTAGCAATCATATAAAACTTAAAATCTTCAACTCTTGTGTGATTTCAGTGCTAACATTGGGATGCGAGAGTTAGAAAGCAATGGTAGCTCTAGATTTAAAATTTAAAAAAAGGCAATTTTGAGAACAAATGTCCTAAGAAGATTAACTCGGCATGATTAAGATACAATACTCATTAAAATAATGTATCCAGTTTTATAAGAAAGCGCCGCAAGAACTACATCGGCGATGCACTCAGAACAGATCAGACCAGACTCCGCCCATCAGTCCCTCATATGAACACCGGAGGGCAAAAGAAAACGGAGAAGACCAAGAAAGACTCATCAGGGAGGGCTCAGCCATGGGCCTGACAAACATCCAAGACCTAAATCATGTGGCAACGAACCACCAGACATTGAGAGCCATGACTTCTGCCCTAAGCGCCTCAATAGGCCCAAGAGAAAAGGTTAACTAACTTATATATATATATATATATATATATATATATATATATATATATATATATATATATATATATATATATTAGGGCTCTGCCGACTAGTGATTTTCACTTTTCGGCCAAATACTAAAAGCGGGACGAACTATTCGGCCGAATACAAATACGAATACGAATAGTGTATCATCATCGTCAGGTGCCTTGCCGACTGGCGTGGGCGATTATGCCTCGCCACAATCTGCCATCTCCTGCAGCATGTATCAGTTCGTGTGCCGACACACCTCCATGCCATGCAACAAGACTCAAGAATCTTCTCTCGTCCTCATCTAGTCCTCCTTTCACAGATCTTTGCAGTGGTCACCACATGTTCCATTTTCCTCTTTCTCATTACATGGCTGAAAAACGATGACTGTCTCCTTCTGATGTCTGTGATTAGTTGTGTTCGGGCTCCTGCCTCTTTCAAAACCTCATGGTTGCTTTTTTTGGCTGTCCAAGGGATTTTAATCATTGTTCTGTACAATCACATCTCTGAGGCCTCACGAAATTGTTTCGCATATCTACCGATTGTCCAAGACTCACAACGCATTGCCTTTAAAAATAAATGCTTACTTGACGAGACTAACAGATACTATTGTACAGACCACATTTTCCACATTCAAATTGTAGCCAACATGTAATCAAAACTTTACTTATCAGCTGCACCTTCACGAATACAGATGGAGAATCGGTCACACCTCGAAATAAATACAAATACAATTTTTAGCACGCTGCGGTTGGCGTTTCATGCAGTTTAATACACTCTGAATGTGAAAAAAGGAAAACAAAACTATTTTCGACAGTAGCGAGGAAAGACAATTTAAATTTTAACTTCTAAGTATTTTCATGCCTTTACAATTTATAACCGACTTTTCTTGACTTTCGCAGCGGCATCCATGGCATACGCACCCAGTTTGAGAATCTCTGCTGTAATGCCTCGGTCCAGTCAGCAGGCAAAGACCTTGCCAGCTGCTGTACCATGCAACCGGGTCGCAGTTTCCCTCTCTACGACAGACTTAGGCAACAGCAACTATTGTGTTAATGAGAGTTATTTCAGTCCATCGCAGTGTATGAAAAACGGGTGTAAGGTAACTAGTATTCGTAATCAGCCCGACCGCAAGTATTCGGCCGAATACAGAATAGTTGTTAGGTCCACTTTTCGGCCCCGAAGCGAATACGAAGCGAATGTTGTGGTTCAGCCCTAATATATATATATATTATATATATATATATTATATATATATATATATATAGTATATATATAAGGCTTGTATATATATATATATACATTTATTCACACACACACATATATGAATCTCCAGATTTGTATGACAAGCCTTAGAGAGCAAGGTACTGACTTTGCAGGACGGACTTGCAATGTTTATCTAAAGCATCTCAGCTATGACATCAAAGCTGAAGTCCCAGTTGTGCTTTCATCTGAACTCATATTGATTTTCTGTCTTTGTATGTAATTTAGAATTGGTTTAGTGCCTACTTTATATCGCATGACTTCATTCCTGATTTTATCTCGTCTGGTCACACCTACAGCCTTTCTCAGACATCTCATTTCCATGGTTACTAATTTGCTTTTATGTTTTGTTGTGAGTTACCACGTCTGGCACTGGTAACACAGTATGGGAATGAATATGCTTTGTATGAGATATTTGTTTGTGCTTATTTGGATTGCCTTATGCTGCAAGGGACTGGCAGTGCCAAAGATTGCACAGTAACATGTTAGTGCTGTTACTTTACCCTGGCCTACTGGTCTGAAAGTCAAATGTTCAAATCCTTTTCAAGGCAGATTTGTTTTTAAATATTCCTCAATTCTCCAGGTCTACCAAATCTAAAATAGATTTCAGGTAATGCCGTGGGAAGTAAAGACTGCCCTAGAGATGATGCAACACCCCTCGAGTACCGAATGGACATACACAAATATAAGTCTGGTCAAATTTTGTTCTCCTATAGTTAAACTAACACAGACCGAGGAGCTGAAAAGCAGTTAAGCAAAGCACAACTGACACAAAAGGCAAGCCCTGTAGACACAAGCACATAAAGTGAGCATGGGGCGCGTCATCACAAGTCTCACAACAGGCGTGTGAATGCCCAATGTACCTTGATTTTGATTTTGATAACATAACACCTGTATGCCTGATGCACAAATCGAGTGAAAAGGATTCTTTGCTTTCGATATACTTGGATATAAACTTGTTTTTTTTCAACAAAGGGAAATAATAAAAAAAAAATTATAAAAATTACCTGCGCTGGAAACATTTGATAAAACTGTTGCCGCTAACATAGACAGTCCTGCCAGTATGTGGGAGACGACAAGGAACCGCTTTCTACCGAGTCTGAAACATTTGTTGATAAATAAAATGAAGAAGAAACCATTGAGCTTAAAACAATACCACCTTCTAAAAAGAATTTGGGCAAAGACTATACGTGCATTTGGTATTTCGCTTGGAAGTTTTCATTTATTTATTTACGGAATAAGTCATCCCCTCCTGGGATGCATTTTTTTGTTATTTTGAAGCCCCACTCTGGCTTTTGCCGGGTGCCCTGAATACCTGGTCATAGATAGGGCCTAAACGGCTCATGGAGGTTTCCGGGACCTGTCCACGGTTGGCATGGTGGCACTTTGTGTCACCGGGTGTTTATCGCCTGTGTGATGTCCTGATGGGGAAAAACTACCTACTGTTCTATTTATTTACCTACATCGGGAGTCGCCGTAGCGTAGTGGCTAGACGCTCGCCTGCGGATCAGAAAGTCGTGGGATCGCTCTATGGTGAAGCCGGACGTTTTTCACAAATGACCTTGACTTCCAGGTCGACCTAGCCTTGAGTGGGTACCGGTTGCAGTCCCTTGAAGTAAAAGCAGTTAGTGTGATGCTGACCACATCACCCATCTTGTGCCGATTGGTCTATACAAATTTAAGTCTAGCCCTGTATGCGCTATACCCTTAAAGGCGTGGAAAACAGACTTTTACTACTCTTTACTTTAAAAAAAAAACTTATTAGTCCACTTATGACCGCTTTCACATGTATAGAGCTGCAGACTAGTACCGGCTGGTGAGGCCGTTACAAGCGGCTTAGTTATAACTTTTTTTAAATGTTGAACTAGGTATGCAAAAAGAAAAGAAATACTGGAAAAGATATTAAAATTCCGTAAGTCCGACTTAAAAAAACAACCTTTCTGCAACTTAGGATCTGGCATCC
The DNA here is from genome assembly GCA_905116865.2 of Candidula unifasciata. Taxonomy (NCBI): domain Eukaryota; kingdom Metazoa; phylum Mollusca; class Gastropoda; order Stylommatophora; family Geomitridae; genus Candidula; species Candidula unifasciata. The sequence goes on along the minus strand of CAJHNH020000540.1, from coordinate 142,379 downwards.
GCTAGCACAGACTTAGGCATCAAATGTGGCCCTGACATCGGTATCGATGGCATTCATTTCTATACTGCCATCGATAGTCCAGGGTTTAGCATTGGTCAACGTTGGAGAAGAAAGAGTGCTGCTGGTTACAAACACAGCACCACCAAGAGACGAGTACAAAAACTGGTTCCAGCAGACGTGTGATGGTATTAACCTACGTGGCAAGTAGCTTTTTTTATTTTATTATTGTAAGAATGTATATGACTGTGAGAGGGGTGGGGGGGGGGGGGGGAATTCCAATCAGTGATTTGTCTGGTTAGTCTGGCATTCCGAATTAGATTTTCGTTATCTCTGTATCGGTGTCTGTGGCTTAGGCTTTCTGAACGTGCTCTGTAATGCCGAGGTGCCGGGTTCGATCCCAACTGCGGGCTTTGCGCCATGCGTTGGTTTCGACAGTGGTATCAAGAAGCCGAGCGTCCACATAGCAACGGCAAACTACTGGACTTAAATTTGCCTAGAAAAACCACAACAGCCAAAATAACAATGCTGGGGTTGGTACTACAGAGTCCTGAAAAGGGACGCAACTAACGATCTCTGTATTAATCCCTAAGATAACACATCGGAGAAGGACACCCAAGAAGGAAGTTGCCGTTTGCCACTAACAGTTTAGTTAATGTTCTGGGTTCCGGGTTCCACTGTGGGGAAGTTAAGAATAGACCCACTTCCCTCATCCCCCTCCCCAACAAGAATGTCGTAACAGTCCCTTTGTTGAGGGCTTCATTCGCATTTGGAGTGCATCGGCATACACATAAGGTAGACCCGGTCAAACGGATGTGCACGCAAGCACCCAAGTTCTGGAACAAAACTAAAGTCCGAAGGTGGAAAAACAACCAGCAGTTTTCGCCGGAGTTTACAGCTAGTGAACACGAAGAAGAAGAAGAATGAGTGTTGTGTGTATGTATGTATATATATATATAATTTTTTTTTTTTCCTTTTTTTTTTTTCCTCTACTTTTGGAATGACTTGCGGGGTCAGGGGAGGAAGAGATCAATGGTGCGTGCCCTCACGTTAGTTTCGTATAAAGTACGTTTCAGTGTCTCAGATTTTTCTGCGATCCAACTTCTGCGTGGTGGACCTCTGGATCTGTTACTGCTGTTATCAGTACAACACTCCTCCCCGTCTCTTGTAGAAAATATAGGGGTGATTGCAGTCAAGCTAATACAAGGAATTCCTGGGAAATTTGACTAAAAAGCTCAACAAAATGGCGAAGCAGAAAAACGTGCACAAAACAACACAAATAACGTTTCGGCTTGGCAGCCTTTGTCAAACTACACCCAAAAAACCGAGCAGAGTAGAGTATGGAAAATACTATCTAAAAATTCAGAAAGATACACCGTGGGGCAGGAGCACCCAGATACAATGGGACGTCCAGGTTTGTTGGCCTTATGGATCTTAGGCAGCAAGTTACTCTCCTCTCCTCGTTGTTATTTTTGTGTAGTTGGAAAAAGGCTGCCCGGCCGAAACGTTGTGTTGTTTTGTGCACGTTTTTCTGCTTCCCCATTTTCTTGAGCTTTTTAGTCAAATTTCTCTGGAATTCCTTGCCAATCATGTAACATGGTCAAACAACTTCATTTGTTGTCTACCCATAAAGGTCAATATTGTTTCTGTGGCGGCTGACCTCCTTATATCAACGTTCCTTAGTCGATCTTTCCTCGTTACACCCAGCATAGTATGTGAACATTTCATTTCTGTCGTGACTATTTTTCTTTTGTCTTCTGAAGACGGTGTCCATGTTTGACAGCTTAGCGTTGGTAAGAATACTGTGTTGAACAGTGTTCTTTCAGTGTTCATATTCACATGCTAGCATTATCATAGCAGTTTAATTAAAATCCTGGCAATTGTTCTCGCTGACCATGTTTTTCAGTTATCTGTATAAACTTCTAGCTTACCTGTCAATGGCAACTATGAATATGAAAGCGGTGGGTAGTTCTACCACGACACTGAGGAACACGCCCAGGTAGAGGCTGTCCGTCAGTGACGTGGACATCATCAGTAATCCGTAGTAGGTGACACTGACTGTTAACCTGAGTCAGTGAGGCAGTGGCACATCAAAAAATAAATTATAACATATTGGTATTTATTTAAACCAATGCTAAACATGGACCCTTGCTACAACTATTGAGCGGAAAATCGTAACAACAGAGATGAGATGTCTTAGGAGAGCTGCCCGTGTGACAAGAAGAGATAAAATTAGAAATGAAGAAATTAGAAGAAGACTAGGACTGAAACCAGTCATACAATTTATTCATCATCATCATCATGTAGCAGGTCCTTTGCAGAACCTCGCTCTCATCACAGTCTGCCTGTAAGAAACTCGGTCTCTTGCCAGTTCTCCCGCCTCATGAACTTTCACACTCAAGGAGTCACTTATATCCTGTGCCCATCTTCGTGTCGGTCGGCCTCTGCCCCTCCTTCCTGGTACCATGCCTTCTGCTATAATTTTTTCCAATCCGTCGTGGTGCTTGATATGACCAAAATATTTCAGCTTTCGAGAAAGGATGCTGTTTATTAGCCAAACTTCCTTGACGTTCAGATCTTTTAAGATGTCCATATTTCTCATCTTCTTTGAAACAATTCATTAGGGAACAACAAATGAGATGGTTTGGCCACCTGAAGAGAATGCCCTGGTACCAGCTGCCACAAAGAGCCACACTAAAGGAATATAGTGAACACAGAGCAAGAGGAAGACCACGCAAGACATGGAGCGACATTATCAAAAGTGGAGCGACATCATCAGGAGCGACCTAACAGACATGAACAGCAACTTGTACAATGCATTGGAAAAAGCGCACAAACCATAGTTACACCCCCCCCCCCAACACCTCGCTGAGGTAAATGGTGGAAGAGAGGAAAAAGAGGTATTTTTTTTTTTTTTTAAATTATCATATCGTTACTTCTCATTCTTTTTTCTTCTTCTTCGTCTTTTTCTTTTTCTCCTGCTCCTTCCAATCCGTTGTTACTCCCCTGCTCTGTAATCCAATTACGCCGGAACCTGGCGGAGGAGGGGACGATGCGGAAAGGGGGTGGGTGGGGGGGGGGTGGGGGGACGTTACAAATTCTCTTTAAAGTGTATATTTATACACTGCAGATTCTTTTGAATGTATGTTTTTTTTAAATTTATTTACGATTCAGCACACTAGTATTTTAATGCTCTTAAACTAGGATTAGGTCCCATGAGGTTTTCTTCTCTTTGCTTACAAAATAAATGGCTGAAGGGGGGAGCCCTGAATGTCTCCTATGTTGGTACGTCTGCACTGTTAACCCCTCCTCTTCTTATCTGCTTCTTTATTCCTTCTCCGCCCCGACATCTCACCTTACCAGAGTCCAACTCTCCCCCCCCCCTCCCCCCCGCCTTTTTTTTCTATTTTTTTACGACCCTTTCTTACTGCCCTACTTCAATCTGGTTTCCTCAGTGTGCCAAACGCCCTTTCAAGGGCTATCTCACTAGATCAATTTGAACTACGACACATGTCTACATACAGCTCCCATGGTGTAGCGGCTAGACGTTTGCCTATGGAACGGAAGGTCGTTGGTTCGGGCCCTAACAGAGGCAGCCGTTTTTCGAAAAACGACCTTGGCTTCCAATCTTGATTGGATACCAGTTATAGTCCTGAGAAGTAAAGGCGGCAGGCGTGAGGCTGAACACATCACTCACCAAGAGCCGATTGGTCTATCCAAGTTAGGACTATGCCCATTACGCCTCAAGGGATGTAGCATGTTCCTTAACACATGTCTGCATAAGAAAGGAAACATCACACACAGATCAGATGAAAAAATACAGCAAGGCTTACCACATATAGCAGGAAATGACAGTAGTCAGCAGGACGTGTTTGTTTTTGACGAACGCCATAAGAAACATTTCCTTTGGGACCGCTTGAACGGGAGCGATGACGTTGTTGTTTTCCCTGACGTCAGCTTTATCTAGGGCGGTCATCTGCAGACATTAAAGATGACAGTGTTATCCGTTGGGGTTCTAGTGCCCCACTGAGGAGAAAATAGGACATGCACACTGTAAGAGTCAACTAACTGGGGGGCTTCCTTCGAAGTCGGAGTGCACAAGGAACCACCAGTCTGCTAGTAAATAAGCCATATGTGTTGAACAGATGAGCACGCAGCACTCAGGTTCTTGAACCAGACTAAAGACTATAAGTGGACGACCAACCAGAACTTTGCGACGGAGTTTACAACCGGTAAACGCAATTGCGCTACAAATCTAGAGACTATTGGGATCATGCGAGAGCTAATCACATGATGAAATCGAAGAAGAAGAAGAAGAAGAAGAAGAAGAAGAAGAAGAAGAAGAAGAAGAAGAAGAAGAAGAAGAAGAAGAAGAAGAAGAAGAAGAAGAAGAAGAAGAAGAAGAAGAAGAAGAAGAAGAAGAAGAAAAAGAAGAAGAAGAAGAAGAAGAAGAAGAAGAAGAAGAAAAAGAAGAAGAAGAAGAAGAAGAAGAAGAAGAAGAAGAAGAAGAAGAAGAAGAAGAAGAAGAAGAAGAAGAAGAAGAAGAAGAAGAAGAAGAAGAAGAAGAAAGAAGAAGAAGAAGAAGAAGAAGAAGAAGAAGAAGAAGAAGAAGAAGAAGAAGAAGAAGAAGAAGAAGAAGAAGAAGAAGAAGAAGAAGAAGATTGAGGAGGAGGAGGAAGAGGAAGGGGAAAAGAAGAGGGAGTGAGTGAGTTAAACTAAATCACACTAGAACTGCAAGCTAAGCAATAAGCACCTTTTGACACCAAGTGATTAGTGATTAGGGATTAAAAAAGATTATCATCAGAGCCCTCCAGACAGATCCATAGGTGCTCCGATCTCCTCTTCAAAAGCTCCACAAGTGTAAAACGACTGATCACGGTTGTTCTGTGCTGGTTAATGAAACATCTTGTCTTCTTCTTCTTCTTCTTCACTTCCTCTTTTACCGCTGTGGGTGTCGAGGGAGATATAAGGTTCTGTTTCTAGCTCTTCTGGCCGCCTCGACCATAGGCACATAGTGCTGTTGTAGAGTTTCTGTGATGTTATCCTTCCATCTTGTTATGGTCTACCTCGTGCTCTACGTCCTTCTTCTCTTTCCATGTATGCTTTCTATGGTATGGTGTCACACGGCATTCTCTCTCAGTGGGCAAACCATTTCACTTGCTGTCTTCTTATGTAATTTAGAATTGGTTCTGTGCCGACTTTTTCTCTTATGATCTCATTCCTGATCTTATCTCTTATAGTCACTCCCACAGCTCTTCTCAGACATCTCATTTCCATGGTTACTAATTTTATTATACGTCTTGTCCCCTTAGTGAAATGTTTATTTCTTGCAACTCCAGGCTGCACCCCTATGTCCATCAGTCTAGACAGGGATATGGAGTCATGTCCTTTGGCGTGCTCCTCGGTACGGTAAGTGCAGCGCATAGCATTGATAACATCAGTTCTGTCCAGTACTGGGCCAGCCATAGCAACTGCAGTGTCATCAAGATAGTCTGCACGCTCCTTCCCTTGAACACCCGCATCACCTGGCACAAAGATGAAAGTTAGAACAGTTATTCGGGAAGTGCTTAGTGCTTCAATCCATTTTTGCCTGATAAATCCAGCTTTGATTTTTTAAAAACATATTCATCGAGTCACTAAGAAAGCCTATGTGTGTGAACTTTTGAGTAACAAGCCACGCTAAAGCCCCTGTTTCAGTCATAGTTTTCATTGTAAAGCTGCTAGTTGTAACAGCAAAGGCGCCATTCATCTGCTTGATGGTTTTCCCCCTTGAGCTTACTGTGAAGGCCCATGCACTTCGCTTGCCAATAATTATTATCCCATCTGTGTAAACTACAGCATCACCTTCATCTGTGTTTTCGTCAATCAGTGTTCTGACTAAAGTGTCAACAATGCCATGAATGAATCTGATCTCTACAGCTTCCATCAAATATGATATGAAATGTAATGTTAATGTTTGAAGAGAGAGGCATAATAATACATTTATATCCAAAATTAATGTCAGTAAGGCTGCAAACATATTCGATGGCATCCTCAGCCCGACCCATCCAGGATGTGCCTCCCTCGTTTGAGTCTACTCTTTTTTTGCTTGAACAATTCCTCATAAAGGTGGGTGTTGATGGTCTGATTTCACTTTGAGAAAAGCAACAGCCCTGTATAGCTTGATTCTGTTTTCCATTGTTGGGAAATCCAAGAGGTATCGCATGGATTTACAAGAGGTGTCTCTAGTGCATCCAAGAATAATGCGCATTGCCTCGTTTTCAATTTTTTTCCAGTCTGTTCATCTGTGTGGTGCTGTGTCATGACGACCAAGGCATATTCAATGGTGGAGAGAACTAATGCACGATACAACATTACAAGTAGCAAAGTTTGATCAAAGTTTGCAGCTCCCATAACTTTGATTGCGGAAAGACCTTTCTTGGCTTTGGTTATAATGTGGTCTACATGTTTTTTTTTTTAAATGCTAAGCATCTGTCAAATGTTAAACCCAAGTATTTCATGGAATCAGATCTCTCCACGTCAGCGCCACAGAGTTTCACTATCGGCATTGGTGTTTTAGAAAGGTGATTATTTAATGAGAACCAGGTGACTGTTGCTTTTGATGGATTTATTGTTGCCCCTGAGGTGTTGCACTAGGATGATATGCGATCTAATTCCTGTTGTAGATACGAAACAATGTCATCTCTGTTCCTGCCCTGTCGGTACACGAGGATGTCATCCACATATGATAGAGTTCTTCCTCTGCCACTCAGCTGTTCTCCTGTGATTGACGCAAAGTGCAAGGCGTCATTCCTCGGATGAGAATTCCTCAGCGTAAGTTTCCCCAAAACCCCGTTCAATCGTAAGGTTTTATTATAGCCCATGACAATCACGAGGAAGGGGAAAAAAAAAAGAAAAAAGAAAAAAAAAAAAAAAAATTGAAATAAAAAGACACCAGGGAGTATGCTAAAAAAATTGGAAAACACAATCTACCTTCATGCCATTAACTACATCACCATCACTGAGATGTGTGTGTATCAGAGCAGAATCGTTGCCATCAGCAACTGTCATGTGTACCACGCCTCGCTTCAGGAGCCCCAGAACCGTCTCCAAATCAATCTTGTTTCTTCTGGCTGCTTTTTGGAGAAGCTGCTCGATCTGGGCGTGTCGTTTGTTGGTGACCAGCCAGCGAAGAGATTCATCGATGATCCTACGCACAGACGCGGGTTGAAGGTGGGAGGTGAAATATTACAGAATTATACTTCTGACTGCCAAGTCAACCCAGTCTTTAAAAAAAGGTAATGGACAATTTATTTGGTCAAGTAAAGTAAAGAACTCTTTTCCACGCCTTTTGGCGCACTGGACATTTAGTGCTATACTGGGCATCTAAGGCTGTACTGGGCATCTAGGGCTGTACTGGGCATCTAGGGCTGTACTGGGCATCTAGGGCTGTACTGGGCATCTAGCGCTGTACTGGGCACCTAGGGCTGTACTGGGCATCTAGTGCTATACTGGGCATCTAGGGCATCTAGTGCTGTACTGGGCATCTAGGGCTGTACTGGGCATCTAGTGCTGTACTGGGCATCTAGGGCTGTACTGGGCATCTAGGGCATCTAGTGCTGTACTGGGCATCTAGGGCTGTACTGGGCATCTAGGGCATCTAGTGCTGTACTGGGCATCTAGGGATATACTGGGAATCTAGGGCATCTAGGGCTGTACTGGGAATCTAAGGCTGTACTGGGCATCTAGGGCTGTACTGGGCATCTAGTGCTATACTGGGCATCTAGGGCATCTAGTGCTGTACTAGAAATCTAGGGCTGTACTGGGCATCTAGGGCTGTACTGGGCATCTAGGGCTGTACTGGGCATCTAGGGCTGTACTGGGCATCTAGCACTGTACTAGGCATCTATGGCTGTACTGGGCATTTAGGGCTGTACTGGACATCAAGTGCTATACTGGGCATCTAGGGCATCTAGTGCTGTACTGGGAATCTAGGGCTGTACTTGGCATCTAGCACTGTACTGGGCATCTAGGGCTGTACTGGGCATCTAGGGCTGTACTGGGCATCTAGGGCTGTACTGGGCATCTAGGGCATCTATGGCTGTACTGGGCATCTAGGGCTGTACTGGGCATCTAGGGCTGTACTGGGCATCTAGGGCATCTAGCACTGTACTGGGAATCTAGTGCTGTACTGGGCATCTAGCACTGTACTGGGCATCTAGGGCTGTACTGGACATCTAGGGCTGTACTGGGCATCTAGGGCTGTACTGGGCATCTAGTGCTGTACTGGGCATCTAGGGCATCTAGTGCTGTACTGGGCATCTAGGGCTGTACTGGGCATCTAGGGCATCTAGTGCTGTACTGGGCATCTAGGGATGTACTGGGCATCTAGGTCTGTACTGGGCATCTAGGGCTGTACTGGGCATCTAGGGCTGTACTGGGCATTTAGGGCATCTAGTGCTGTACTGGGCATCTAGGGCTGTACTAGGCATCTAGGGGTGTTCTGTGCATCTAGGGCTGTACGGGGCATGTAGGAAATCTAGGGCTGAACTAGGCATCTACGGCTGTACTGGGTATCTAGGGCTGTACTGGGCATCTAGGGCATCTATGGCTGTACTTGGCATCTAGGGCATCTATGGCTGTACTGGGCATATAGGGCTGTACTGGGCATATAGGGCTGTACTGGACATCTAGGGCTGTACTGGGCATTAGGGCTGTACTGGGCATCTAGGGCTGTACTGGGCATCTAGGGCTGTACTGGGCATCTATGGCATCTAGTGCTGTACTGGACATCTAGGGCATCTAGTGCTGTACTGGACATCTAGGACTGTACTTGGCATCTAGGGCTGTACTGGGCATCTAGGACTGTACTTGGCATCTGGGGATGTACTGGTTATCTAGGACTGTACTTGGCATCTACGGCTGTACTGGGCATCTAGGACTGTACTTGGCATCTAGGGCTGTACTGGCATCTACGGCTGTACTGGGCATTTAGGACTGTACTTGGCATCTAGGACTGTACTTGGCATCTACGGCTGTACTGGGCATCTAGGACTGTACTTGGCATCTACGGCTGTACTGGGCATCTAGAGCGTCTAGAGCATCTAGGGCATCTATGTATGTACAGGGCATCTAGAGCATCTAGGGCATCTATGTATGTACTGGGCATCTAGAGCATCTAGGGCATCTATGTATGTACTGGGCATCTAGAGCATCTAGGGCCTCTAGGGCTGTAACTATATTTTATTGATCAATTGGTACTCGGTCAACAATATGGCCAACATCAAGGATGTCGCCTTTACTTCTCTCACTTAACTTTTAAAAGTCTGGCTATAGCGAGACCTGAACCTGCAACTTTTAGATGCACAGGCGAGCTTCTACACTTCACGGCAGCTACTTAAAGTTAAAAGATCCAATATTAGAGACGTGTACACACACACACACACACACACACATATATATATTGAAAGGTAAGTCGCTCTAGCCTAAACACAGTAGACATTTCACCTGATATCGTATGTCTTTCCATATGGTAGTGTTCTACTGTGCTATAACTCACAGCCCATGGCGATGGCGAATGTGACTAATACAACAAGACCACGTAAAAAAAAAAAAAAAAGCAGACGTCCACAATTATAGCAAGGGGTTTCAGGACCGTTGTTGCCAGAATCTGTCCTTACTGGGTTTCTTCTCACCCACTGAGCTCTCATCCTTTCTGCAAACATTTCTTCCTTTATTCTAATTTCTTTCCTGGTGTGTATCCTTTACACAACACGGTCCATGGGTTTTTGTTACCACTAATCCACCTCGGTACCTGTTGTCATATAATAACATGACAGATAATTAACACATGATCTAAGAGCATTGCCCAAAAAAATAGGGGTGGGAGTGGGGGGGGGGGGGTCATGTAATAGTATTACCTATACAGGAACATATTTATCTGGCAACATCACAGACAACTAATTATAACATTTTAAAAGGGAGATCATCTACAAACATTCAATACTGACGGTGGAGACAGTAGCAAAATTACAAACAGTGGAGTCAACATCTGGCAACATTACAAACAATAGAGAGATCATCTGGCAACCTTACAGACAATCTACAGATCGTCTAGTAACATTACAGACAGTGAGGAGATTATCTAGCAACATTACAGACAGTGAGGGGATCATCTAGCAAAATTGAAGACTATAGAGAGATAATCTAGCAACATTGAAGACAATGAAGCGATCATCTAGCAACATTGAAGACAATAGAGATATAATCTAGCAACATTACAGACAATGAAGCGATCATCTAGCAACATTGAAGACAATACAGAGATAATCTAGCAACATTACAGACAATGAAGCGATCGTCTAGCAACATTGAAGACAATAGAGAGATAATCTAGCAACATTACAGGCAATGGAGAGATAATCTAGCAACTTTGAAGACAATAAAGAGATAATCTAGCAACATTACAGGCAGGGAAAACGAAAAGATCATCTAGCAACATGATAGACAATGAAGTGATCATTTAACAACATTAAAGACAATAGAGAGATAATCTAGCAACATTACAGACAATGAAGCAATCATCTAGCAACATTGAAGACAATAGAGAGATAATCTAGCAACATTAAAGACAATGGAAAGATCATCTAGCAACATTGAAGACAATAGAGAGATAATCTAGCGACATTACAGAAAATGAAGCGATCATCTAGCAACATTGAAGACAATAGAGAGATAATCTAGCAACATTACAGACAATGAAGCGATCATCTAGCAACATTGAAGACAATAGAGAGATAATCTAGCAACATTACAGACAATGAAGCAATCACCTAGCAACATTGAAGACAATTGAGAGATAATCTAGGAACATTACAGACAATGGAGAGATCATCTAGCAACATTGAAGACAATTGAGAGATAATCTAGCAACATTACAGACAATGTGAGTGATCATCTAGAAACATTATAGACAATGTGAGAGATCATTTAGAAACATTATAGACAATGGAGAGATCATCTAGAAACATTATAGACAATGGAGAGATCATCTAGAAACATTATAGACAATGGAGAGATCATTTAGAATCATTATAGATAATGGAGAGATCATCTAGAAACATTATAGACAATGGAGAGATCATCTAGAAACATTATAGACAATGGAGAGATCATCTAGAATCATTACAGACAATGTGAGAGATCATCTAGAATCATTACAGACAATGTGAGAGATCATCTAGAATCATTACAGACATTGTGAGAGATCATCTAGAATCATTACAGACAATGTGAGAGATCATCTAGCAACATTGAAGACAATAAAGAGATAATCTAGCGACATTACAGACAATGAAGCGATCATCTAGCAACATTGAAGACAATAGAGAGATAGTCTAGCAACATTACAGACAATGAAGCGATCATCTAGCAACATTGAAGACAATAGAGAGATAATCTAGCAACATTACAGACAATGAAGCAATCACCTAGCAACATTGAAGACAATTGAGAGATAATCTAGGAACATTACAGACAATGGAGAGATCATCTAGCAACATTGAAGACAATTGAGAGATAATCTAGCAACATTACAGACAATGTGAGTGATCATCTAGAAACATTATAGACAATGTGAGAGATCATTTAGAAACATTATAGACAATGGAGAGATCATCTAGAAACATTATAGACAATGGAGAGATCATCTAGAAACATTATAGACAATGGAGAGATCATTTAGAATCATTATAGACAATGGAGAGATCATCTAGAAACATTATAGACAATGGAGAGATCATCTAGAATCATTACAGACAATGTGAGAGATCATCAAGAATCATTACAGACAATGTGAGAGATCATCTAGAATCATTACAGACAATGTGAGAGATCATCTAGAATCATTACAGACAATGTGAGAGATCATCTAGAAACATTATAGACAATGGAGAGATCATCTAGAAACATTGCAGACAATGGAGAGATCAACTAACAACATTACAGACAACGGAGAGATCATCTAGAAACATTACAGACAACGGAGAGATCATCTAGAAATATTACAGACAATGAGGAAACTATCTAGCAACATTACAGACACTGAGGAAACTATCTAGCAACATTACAGACACTGAGGAAACTATCTAGCAACATTACAGACACTGAGGAAACTATCTAGCAACATTAGACACTGAGGAAACTATCTAGCAACATTACAGACACTGAGGAAACTGTCTAGCAACATTACAGACACTGAGGAAACTATCTAGCAACATTACAGACACTGAGGAAACTATCTAGCAACATTACAGACACTGAGGAAACTATCTAGCAACACTGAGTGAGATTCAACCCAACCTGGACATCCATCAAGCAATAAACATGCGGTGACACAAAGTGCCACCAGGCAGATGAGAATCACCCGGGGAGAGGTTCCAGAAACCCCGTTCAACCGTTGGGTTATATTACGGTCTCCTATTACAGCCGGGGTTGGGGCTTTAAAATAACGAAAAATTGCGTCCCGTATCGGGACGATAGTCTTTAGCAACATTACAGACAAGAGAGAAATCATCTAGCATCTTTACTGAGAGTTAATGGCGAGATCATCTAACAACTTTAAAGACAATATGAGGGAACATCTAGCAATGACAAACAATAAAGATATTTTTTAGCAACATTACAGACAATTGAGAGATCATATAACAACATTACAGACAATGTGGGGGAACATCTAGCAATGACCAACAATTGAGAGATTATTTAGCAGAGATTATTTAGCAACATTGCAGACAATTGAGGGATAATCTGGCAATGAAAGACAATAAAGAGATTATTTAGCAACGTTACAAACGATGGAGAGATCATCTGGCAACATTAAATACCACCAGACATGCCACCAGGCAACGTTATGAACCAATGCCAGACAACAATATCTTACCACCACTGGAACAGAGCATGAGCAGAACTAGCAGCCAGGATCAGCTCCGTGTACCGCCAGCTCATCTCCCTGGCCAGGTAAGCGATCAAACACAGCAACATCAGAGATCCGACCCAGACAAAATTCCCCACGAGCGAAGGCAGTGCTCTTTTATCCTTTGGTAGCATTTCTATCAGCATTATTGTGGAGATCATTGCGCCGCCCTGTTGGAGTTAAACCATCATCAATCAGTAAGTCCTTTACAGAACGTCTCTCTCTTCACGTCACGCCTGAAATTATCCCCTTCCCTAGCCAGCTCTCTAGCCCTATGTGCTTTCAATGCCAATGCTTCTTCAATGTCTTGTATCAATCTTCGCGGTGGTCGACCCTTGCCTCGCCTTCCACAAACTGTACCCCCCATCATCGTCTTTTCCAAGCCACTATGACGCTTAATGTGGCCAAAATACATTTTTTTACATAACATTTCATTCAATTCAAAAGCTCCAATTTTTTCCCTTAGTGACTGAATGAGAGTCCAGGACTCACAACCGTAAATTGCCAAAGGAAATATGCATGATCTCAAGATTTTTACTCTAACTAATTTACGAGCACTTTGGCATAGGTTTCTCATACGGTTTAATCTCTGCATTGCTAATGCAAGTCTTTTTCTGACTTCTTTCGAGCAGTCGCCACTGTTATTTCCTAAAGAGCCCAAGTATTTGAAATCTGTGACATTTTATATTTCTTTATTTTCGATTGTGATATGTGGTTGGTGTGAGATAAATACACTATGTTAATTAACCTGAAAAGGAGACTTAACTAATGAAAAGGGACAGTACTCTCTTGTATCAATGCTCGATTCTAATCACATTCCTTTATAATGAAGCTTCTTTTAATGACTTTCATCCTCATAAGATTTCATTGGTTACAAGTATATGTTTGACAGTGTCGGCCGTTACATATCTCTAGATTTATTGTAATTTTACTGGCTAACAAACACTTCGTTGCGTCGGCGTCATTACAAACGTGTTTCGTATTGCCGGGGTGTCAGTTCGAACCCAACTGCAGGTGATTTCTACGGTGGTACCAAGTTCTGAATGTTCAGTAAGCAATGGCAAACTACTAAATTTGCCTAGAAAATCCGCAATAGCCAAAACATGCTGGAGCTGGTTCTGCAAATTCGGTAAGGGATACACAACTAACTGTGTTGGAAAACTAACAGGCAGAAAGACTGGCTGTTTCGTAAGAACTAGATGTTGAACTGATGCATGGTAAGACCAGCTTGCACAAATCCCTTTAGTAGCAGGAGAACCTACTCATCATCACAGCCTAGAAACAGTCGTGCAACAAGGACTGACCCGGTCAGCAGGGCAAACACTCAACGTTCAGAGGAAAGATGTTTTCCTTTAAAGCTGAGGTACATCTGCTTGGGAGGCATGGAATCAACAGTCTGCATACAAATAAACCGGATCAGTAAACTGCACACACACACACGCTAAACTGATGTTCCGGAGCAACACAAAAGTCCAGAAGTGGACCGATAACCTGGACTTTCTGCCGAGGGCGACTGCTGGTGAACGCGAAGAAAAAGAAGAGGAGATGCAGTGTGGATATGTCGTCAGTCAATCACAAGCCAACGTTGACAATAACAATCTACAAATAATAATAGGTTAACGCAATGATCGATGAATCAGTCATGGCTTAGATGTTGTCTGCACGTAGAGAGACAGTGTAGCTAAAGTTATAATTAGTTTGCTCAGACCATTTCAGAGGGTTAGAATCACACCAAGGCGACAGAACACAGATTTTGTGACTCGAATTAAGTAATGTTCAATCAATCAATCAATCAATCAATCAATCAATCAATCAATCAATCAATCAATCAATCAGGCAATCAACCTTCAGTATATCAATCAATCAACCATCAGTACATACATCATTTATTCAAACAATCAATCAATCAACCAACCATCAGTACTCCATCCTTCAATCAATCAATCAGTCAACCAATCAACCATCAGTCCATCCATCATTCAGTCGATCAATCAATCAAACATCGGTACATTCATCATTCATTCAATCAATCAGTCAACCATCAGTACATCCATCATTCAATCAATCAATCAATTAATCATCAGTGCATCCATCTTTCATTATATCAATCAATCAACCAACCATCAGTTCATCCATCAATCAATCAATCAATCAATAAATCAGCCATCAGAAAATACGTAATTCGTATAATCAATCAATCAATTAGCCATCAGTATATCCATCTTCAATCAATCAAATAATCAATCATCCATCAGTACAGCTGTCATTCAATCAATAAATCAATCAACTATCAGTACATCCATTTTTCCTTTAATCAATCAATCAATCAGATATCAGTACATCCATCATTCAATCCATTATTCAACCATCAGGATATCAATCAATCAACCATCAGTCCATCCATCATTCAATCAAGCAACCAACCATCAGTACATAAATCAATCAATCATGCAAACAATTGAATAATCAACCATCAGTACATACATCATTATTTAAATAAATCAATTACCAACCATCAGTCCATCAATCAGTCAATCAACCAACATTTAGTACATTAACTATCCATTCAACCAATCGATCAACCATCAGTATAAATATCACTTTTTCAATCAATTAATCAATCATACAACCATCAGTACATCTAACATTTAGTACATCAATCAATCAACCTTCAGTACATCAATCAATCAGTCAGTCAACCATCAGCATATACACCATTCAATTCATAAATCAACCATTAGTATTTCCATCATTCAATCACTCAATCAATCAACGATCAATACATGCATCATTCATTCAACCAATCAACCAACCATCAGTATATCTATCATTATTTTAATCTATCAATCAACCAACCAACCAGGCATCAGTACATCCATAATTTAATATTCAATCAATCAATCAATCAATCAATCAATCAAATAATCAACAAAGCATTAGCACATCCATCGTTCAATCAATCAACCATCAGTGCATCCATCATTCAATCAGTCAAACATCAGTACATCATTCTACCAATCAATCAATTGAACATCAGCACACACATCATTCAATAAATCAAACAACATTCAGTTTATTCATCATCCATAATTCACTTAATCAATTAATTAACCAACCATCAACACTTACATCATTCAATCAATCAATCAACCATAAGTCCACAAATCAGTCAATTAATCAGTCAGTCAACCATCTGTACATCCATCCATCTTTTAATCAATCAACCATTTAACAATCAGTACATCAATCATTCGATCAATCAACCAATCAATCAACAAAGCATAAGTACATCCGTCGTTTAATCAATCAATCAACCATCAATGCATCCATCATTCAATCAGTCAATCAGTCAACCATCAGTACATCATTCTATAAATCAATCAATTGAACATCAGCACATACATCATTCATTTATTCAATAATTCAAACAACATTCAGTATATTTATCATCCATAGTTTATTCAATCAGTCAACCATCAGTACATCCATCATTCGATCAATCAACCAATCAATCATCCGTCCATACATCAATCAACCAACCACCAGTGCATCCATCACTCAACCAATCAGTCAACCAATCAACCTATCAACCATTAGTTTATCCATCATTCAATCAATCAATCAACCATCAGTACATCTATCATTCGTTAAATCAATAAATGAACGAACCATTAGTCCGTCCATCATTACATCAATCAATTATCAATAAATCCATCATTAATTCAATCAATTATTCAATCAACTATCAGTACATCCATAATTAATTTAATCAATAAACGAAACAACCATCAGTACATCCATCGTGATCAATCAATTAACCACCAGTGCATCCATCATTTAATCAACTAATGAATCAACCAACCAAGCACCTGTACATCCATCGTTCAAACAATCAATTAATCAACCACCAGCACATCCATCAATCAATCAATCAATCAATCAGTCAACCACCAGTACGTCTACCTATCATTCGATCAATCAAGCAACCAAACAACAATTACTTTATCAATCAACAAATCGATCAACTATCAGTCCATCTATCATTCAATCAATCAATCATCCACTGACTGGTACATCCATCATTCAATTAATCAGTTAATCAACTATCAGTCTATCCATCATCTACTTAATCAATCAAATAACTATCAGTATATCCATATACTATTCAATCAATCGAGCAATCAGTCAACTATCAGTACACACATCATTTAATCAATAAGTCAGCAAATCAACCATCAGTACATTTATAATATAATCAATCAACCAACCATCAATCAATCTATCAATCATTTAATCAATCAACTGTCAGTCCATCCATCAATCATTCAATCAATCATCCAACCATCAGTCCATCCATCATTAAAACAACCAATCAACCTTCAACCCATCCAAAAATCATTTAATCTATTAATCAGTCAATCAACCTTCAATCCAGCCATCAATCATTTAAACAAGCAATCAACCGTCACTCCATTTATCAATCATTTAATCAAAAAAGTACATACATCCATCATTGAATAAATCAATCAACCAACCGCCAGTCCATCCATCATTCAATCAATCAATCAATGAATTAACCATCAGTACATCCGTTATTCAATCAATCAATCAAACAACTATCAGTACATCCATCCATCATTCAATCAATCAAGCTATTAAATAACCCCCAGTACATCAATCAATCAATCAACCATCAGCACATCAATCATTCAATCAATCAATCAATAAATCAACCATCAATCCATCCATAGTTTAGTCAATCAACCGACCATCAGTCTATACATCAGTGACTTAAACCATCATTCAACCCATGTGTTAAAATCTCTAGTTTCGTCCTTTTAAGAACGAATTTTTTTGTTATTTGAAGCCTCACCCTGGCTTTTGCCAGGGGCCGCAATATAGGCAGGCCATCAATATGGCCAATTGTCTGAACGCGGTTTCTAGGACCTCTCCACGGCGAGCCTCATCCACATGGTGGCACTTTGTGTCATCGGGTGTTTATCGCTTGTGTGATGTCCTAGTGGGGTAGAAAGTCAGTCAGTCTGTCAGTCCTTCAACCAACCAAAATCCATCCATCAATCATTTAAACAGTCAGTCAACCGTCAGTCTATCTATCAATTATTCAATCAGTCACAAGATCATTAAAGAATCAGTCAAATAATAAGTCAAATAAATAATTGATCTTTTAGGAATAAAAACAGTTAAATAGTTGATCAATTCATAGATGTAAATGTATTTACAAAAAAATTAGTAAATAATAAAATCAATGAATAAATCAACCCCCCCCCCCCCCTCTCCCCCAAGCAAAAAAAAAAAGTATAAGTAACTTACACATGCTCTCTCTCTCTATCTTTCTCTTTCTGTCTCTCTCACACACGCACGCACACCTCACACGGCTGTAGTGATGTAAAGCCAGGCACAAAAAACCTGTTGGAAACAGCCGAGAAGAAACCTCATCACGGCGTACACTGTAAAGTTTGGCGAGAAGGCGAGGGCGATGGCGAACAAGGAGTAACAGCACCTGGCTGACGACGTAGATGGGTTTTCTCCCAAACCTGGGAATAAATAATAAAATAATTTAAATAACGCGGACACGAGCAATACATTAGATAATTTATTGCCTGATATATTTTACTGTATCTCCCCAGGTGCGTTACTACAGAATCAAATCAACATGCAATCAGTCGTGAAGTTAATCTTTTGCACAGAAATACATACATCACATTGTAAAGCTAGACTGCATCCCCCACTGCAGCTCTCCGGTGGCTAGAGAACAAGATACATACACATGTCGTACTTGTAACGGACTCTGAAAGTATGCTGTAAAAGGTGAAGACATGATGACTTCGAGCAGAATGACAAGCTTCACTTTTAAAGTCACGGGTAGTGAGCATACTTTGGATCTTTTCTCCAGCTCATTCTGGCGTGGTGGGGAATGAACATGCAGACAGATTGGCTGGCACTGCACCACTGGGTGGTGAATTGATTCGAGGCAGATGTGATCAGAGCCTTTTGGGAACCAGTAACAAAGTCAGAGGAGAAACTAGATTATTATGGGCTGGAGAGAATGATCCACCTGTGTGGGACCAGAGGGTTTGTCTTTCACACTACTCTCAGAGGAAAGACAAGACGGACATACAACCAGACTGCGACCGGCACCATTAGTATTGGAATTCTGTGCTGGCTGTTGAGGATGTGGACGGAGCGCGTATGGGAATGCTGTGATGACAATTCTTGACTCAACTCAACCGTTGAAAATATATATTTGACAGCTGCACAGATTTGGCTTTATAGAAAAATAACGTGAACGGGGAAGTCAAAAAGCAAGATTGATTATGTTTTTAAACAATTTGAGTTCCAAACAGTTTACTGTACATGTTTTCTGTGTATCGGCTCTGTGACCCCATTGGGGTGGGGGGGGGGGGACCAGAATAGACCCATTGCTTAAATGAATGCATGTCGTAGGAGTCGACTAATTGCCAGCTTCTTTTGACGTCGGAGTGTATCTGCCTGAAAGGCAAGGAACTAACAGTCTGCAAACAAGGGAGCCAGATCTGTAAAACGGATTTGCTTGTAGCACTACTCAGAATTATAATGAGAAGAACAAGAAAAAAAAAATGAAAATGGAAATTAGTGTAGAGCAGTATGGTTTTGTAGAAGAGAAAAGTACAAATAATACAATGTACACACTGAGAACATTAGTAGAGAGATCAATGGAGAAACAGAAAGACATATATGTGGGCTTTATAGATTATACCAAAGCTTTTGATAAAGTGAAATATGATATTAATATTGATGGAAAAGATCTCAGAATAATAAAAAAAAAATATTTACTGGAAGCTAGAAGCAGCAATCAAACTGGGAAATAAAGTTGGCAGTTACAAACGGATAAAGCAAGGAGTGAAACACGGATGTGTTTTGTCACCGGATCTCTCCTCTCTCTTTAGTGAAATAAAAATGAGGGAGGTAAAGGACAGACCAGGAATACTAGTTGGAGGTTTTAATATAAAGAATCTTAGTTGTGCAGATTATCAAGTAATAATAGCTCAAAATGCAGAAGACCTACAAAAACTAATAGACATTATGGTACTAGAAAGTGCAATAAAGGGACTTTCCTTGAATATCAAGAAAACAAAAACTAATTGACATTATGGTACTAGAAAGTGCAATAAAGGGACTTTCCTTGAATATCAAGAAAACAGAAACAATGTTTATTTCAAAGAAGAAAATAACTCCAAAATGTGACATAACAGTAAAGGGAAAAGTGCTTAATTAACCAAGTCCATAAATTCAAGTATTTGGTAACATTTATAACATCAGATAGACGATGTGTGATAGCAATTAAAAGCAGAATTTGTCAGGCAAAGTCAACATTTCAGAAGATGAAAAGTATCTTACGGAATAAATCACTCTCATTAAACGTCAGAAAACGAGTTTTATATCGAGCCTGTTTTGTTGTCTGGTAGTGAATCTTGGAATGTAAGCAAACACGTTAAGAACACTTTTGAGGCAACTGAGATGTGGTTCTGGAGAACAATGTTAGGAACACCTTGCAATAATAATTCAAAATGATTGTCTGGAAATGGCGAAAGTAGAACATTATTACAACACTGAGAAGGAGACACACAAAGTTCTTTGGTCATGTGATGAAAAAAATAGCACTAGAAAATATCGCGACGACTGGAAAGATCACTAGTAGAAGAAGCAGAGGCAGACCAAAAGGAATGATTGTGGATGGCTTAGGACTGTGGCGTGGAGGAATATCATCAGTGAAATGGATCCAGTACACCAAAGACCGAGATCTGTGGAGATACACGAATGCCTACTTCGGCTGGCAAGGCACTTGATATGATAATGTAGTACTAAGGTTCTACAACAGGACTAGAGCCCAGAAATGGACGAGCAACCAGAACTGTCCGCCAGTGTTTACAGTCGGTAAACAAGAAGGAGACTATACATGTCTTTACCACAGCAGATAGTATATTCTTCTAGCTCTAGTATGTTTACGGAGAACATACGATATGCATTATAGTGAGCGTGGTAAAAACAGGCTAAAAGATTGGCTACATGCTGGGAGCTATGTCATGATGATACAGCGGACAAGGGGAGGGTCACTCTAGGGTCAAGTTCAACAATGCAAAAAAGGCGAACTTTTAATCAGGTTGCAACTTGCCCCGTAACTATGGAAACTTTTTATTGGTTACTGAACGAACGTTTGGAGCATTTACGGAAATGTCTGAAGTCCAGTTATTCTAAATCTTGATTTATCCATTCATTGATTGTATCTATGACACAGAATGTCATGAAGTGTTTACTGCCCTAAAGATAATGGCTGATATGCAACACCATGACACAGTGTCTATCTAAAAAAAAAAAAAAAACATCTAACAAGGTCAGAGTATAGACATTGACTTTCAATGGAACTACAAAAAAAGAACCAGTAGTTTACCCCACAGGTGGCTCATACCGCGCCACAACAATCCGGAGTGCCTAAAAATCTCCACCCACTCATTGGCCTCATAGTTGCCTAAAGGCGTTAACCAGTTCCAAATCAAGCTCTTTTATGAGCTCCTGTAACACACACCTCGACCATGATACGTCTACACGGCTCTATAGTTAATGTTTTCAGGAGATCACATCCCTGAGGTTGTTCACCTTTGTGCAACACCTAAGCATAGCTATTTTTCTCTTCTTGTTTTGCTTCTACAAAAGCAATTACCTCTAACTAGCCATCTCATTAGGAACATACACTACCACTATCATCACCCGCAGCACATCCGTAGCCACGCAGGCCTCTGACGGAGAATAAAACTACATTTAGAAGTAAAGTATAGGGCTTTCTCTCGTGCCATTACTACATTCGGTACACGATGTTAGACTTATAATTTATAGGCCAATCGGCACTCGGTAAGTGATGTATTCAACTACAGACCTGCCGTCTTTACCTCCAAAGAATTTCCTGATGCACATTAAAGGCCAGATAAACATGGGAGCCTTAAATTTTGTAAAAATCCCTCCCGTTATGGTTTGGAACTTAAAAACCTTTCTGCCGACACCCACACGTCTAGCCACCGTGTTACGTGGCTTCCAGAGCTCAATACCTGTCTGCTAGAGCCGAGAAACCGAAAGCTCCAACCATCATCCCAAAAGCCAGCATGGTCTGAGAGAAGTCAGAGAACGCTTCTCGATCACACACCAGGTCAAACTGCAAACAAACAAACAAACACACATGAAACTGACTGATGCATATCAATATATTTACAGTAATGTTCAGCGGTCGTTGGTGGTTTAGTAGTAAGTCGGTCTTTGGTGGTGCAGTAGTAAGTCGGTCTTTGGTGGTTTAGTAGTAAGTCGGTCTTTGGTGGTGCAGTAATAAGTCGGTCTTTGGTGGTGCAGTAATAAGTCGGTCTCTGGTGGTGCAGTAGTAAGTCGGTCTTTGGTGGTGCAGTAGTAAGTCGGTCTCTGGTGGTGCAGTAGTAAGTCGGTCTTTGGTGGTGCAGTAGTAAGTCGGTCTTTGGTGGTGCAGTAATAAGTCGGTCTTTGGTGGTGCAGTAGTAAGTCGGTCTTTGGTGGTGCAGTAGTAAGTCGGTCTTTGGTGGTGTAGTAGTAAATCGGTCTTTGGTGGTGCAGTAGTAAATCGGTCTTTGGTGGTGCAGTAGTAAATCGGTCTTTGGTGGTGCAGTAGTAAGTCGGTCTTTGGTGGTGTTGTAGTAAGTCGGTCTTTTGTGGTGCAGTAGTAAGTCGGTCTTTGGGGGTGCAGTAGTAAGTCGGTCTTTTTGTGGTGCAGTAGTAACGGTCTTTGGTGGTATAGTAGTAAGTCGGTCTTTGGTGGTGCAGTAGTAAGTCGGTCTTTGTTGGTGTAGTAGTAAGTCGGTCTTTGTTGGTGTAGTAGTAAATCGGTCTTTGGTGGTGTAGTAGTAAGTCGGTCTTTGGTGGTGTAGTAGTAAGTCGGTCTTTGGTGGTGTAGTAATAAGTCGGTCTTTGGTGGTGCAGTAGTAAATCGGTCTTTGGTGGTGCAGTAGTAAGTCGGTCTTTGGTGGTGTTGTAGTAAGTCGGTCTTTTGTGGTGCAGTAGTAAGTCGGTCTTTGGGGGTGCAGTAGTAAGTCGGTCTTTTTGTGGTGCAGTAGTAACGGTCTTTGGTGGTATAGTAGTAAGTCGGTCTTTGGTGGTGCAGTAGTAAGTCGGTCTTTGTTGGTGTAGTAGTAAGTCGGATTTGGTGGTGCAGTAGTAAGTCGGATTTGGTGGTGTAGTAGTAAGTCGGTCTTTGGTGGTGTAGTAGTAAGTCGGTCTTTGGTGGTGCAGTAGTAAGTCGGTCTTTGGTGGTGCAGTAGTAAGTCGGATTTGGTGGTGTAGTAGTAAGTCGGTCTTTGGTGGTGTAGTAGTAAGTCGGTCTTTGGTGGTGCAGTAGTAAGTCGGATTTGGTGGTGCAGTAGTAAGTCGGTCTTTGGTGGTGTAGTAGTAAGTCGGTCTTTGGTGGTGTAGTAGTAAGTCGGTCTTTGTTGGTGCAGTAGTAAGTCGGTCTTTGGTGGTGTAGTAGTAAGTCGGTCTTTGGTGGTGCAGTAGTAAGTCGGTCTTTGGTGGTGTAGTAGTAAGTCGGTCTTTGGTGGTGTTGTAGTAAGTCGGTCTTTTGTGGTGCAGTAGTAAGTCGGTCTTTGGGGGTGCAGTAGTAAGTCGGTCTTTGGTGGTGTAGTAGTAAGTCGGTCTTTGTTGGTGTAGTAGTAAGTCGGTCTTTGGTGGTGTAGTAGCAAGTCGGTCTTTGGTGGTGCAGTAGTAAGTCGGTCTTTGGTGGTGCAGTAGTAAGTCGGTCTTTGGTGGTGCAGTAGTAAGTCGGTCTTTGGTGGTGTAGTAATAAGTCGGTCTTTGGTGGTGTAGTAATAAGTCGGTCTTTGGTGGTGTAGTAGTAAGTCGGTCTTTGGTGGTGCAGTAGTAAGTCGGTCTTTGGTGGTGCAGTAGTAAGTCGGTCTTTGGTGGTGCAGTAGTAAGTCGGTCTTTGGTGGTGCAGTAGTAAGTCGGTCTTTGGTGGTGCAGTAGTAAGTCGGTCTTTGGTGGTGTAGTAATAAGTCGGTCTTTGGTGGTGTAGTAATAAGTCGGTCTTTGGTGGTGTAGTAGTAAGTCGGTCTTTGGTGGTGCAGTAGTAAGTCGGTCTTTGGTGGTGTAGTAGCAAGTCGGTCTTTGGTGGTGCAGTAGCAAGTCGGTCTTTGGTGGTGCAGTAGTAAGTCGGTCTTTGGTGGTGCAGTAGTAAGTCGGTCTTTGGTGGTGCAGTAGTAAGTCGGTCTTTGGTGGTGTAGTAATAAGTCGGTCTTTGGTGGTGTAGTAGTAAGTCGGTCTTTGGTGGTGTAGTAGTTAGTCGGTCTTTGGTGGTGTAGTAGTAAATCGGTCTTTGGTGGTGCAGTAGTAAGTCGGTCTTTGGTGGTTTAGAAGTAAGTTGGTCTTTGGTGGTGCAGTAGTAAGTTGGTTTTTGGTGGTGCAGTAGTAAGTTGGTCTTTGGTGGTGCAGTAGTAAGTCGGTCTTTGGTGGTGCAGTAGTAAGTCGGCCTTTGGTGATATAGTAGTAAGTCGGCCTTTGGTGATGTAGTAGTAAGTCGGTCTTTGGTGGTATAGTAGTTAGTCGGCCTTTGGTGGTGTGGTAGTAAGTCGACCTTTGGTAATGTAGTAGTAAGTCGGTCTTTGGTGGTATAGTAGTTAGTCGGCCTTTGGTGGTGTGGTAGTAAGTCGGCCTTAGGGGGTGTAGTAGTAAGGCGATCTTTGGTGGTGAAGAAGTAAGGCGTTGCTTGCCCAAGAAATATAATAAATCCATAGGCAGTAAAAACATTAGAAGCCACTGTGGCATAGAGGATAAACGCTGGTCTACAGGTCAGACGGTCTCAAGTTCGAATCCGCATTGCAAGTGATTTTTCCCCTTTAAAGCTGACTTTGGCTCCCAGGTCGACGCAGCTCAAAGTGTGCACCACAGCCTAAAGTGTATTAGGAAATGTCCTATGGAGTAATGACCTCATTACCTGCCAACAGCCGATTGGTCTGTAATAATGGTTCCCAACTTTTCGGCTGCCGGATTATGTTTTGCAAGAAATTTATTTGGCGGAGCCTCTTGTACCTATCGTACTAGTTTATGCACTTTCAGGAAAGGTACCTGAGAGTATACTGCAGATCTACTCATTTGTCAATAACTTTGTCGCTTGTGGCAGCAGATCATGCATTATGATTTCTAATATTTAATATCACAGTCGCTTCAACAATACAAAACATGCGTCGTTAACGTAAACACGATAAAATCATGCTTAGGAACATTCAGAGTACTTTTGGGTTTTCCCGACTTTTTATGAAGATTATGCAGAAATTGATCAATCATTATCACGTCATACCATTAAACGTCACACAGGACTGGTATTCCTTCATTCCGTTCTATCCTGCGCAATCTCTTATGTACTATAAATGGAATCCAGCCCAGCACCTTTGGGCTCTCTTATTAACGCTCGTTTTAGGGTTTCTTTTCTACTTTATAGTTTCCTCAATCCCTGTATTTCTCACTGTATTTCCTGTTTATTGATTCTTTGCTTGCTTCTTCTCAGAATGTGTCGAGTTTAGCGCCATCTTCTTCGACTTTTAACTGTTTTTACCCCTGGTTGCTCAGGCATTTCTCTCTATTCTTCAACCCGCTTGAATTGATACCATTATATATTTAACATTTTTCTCAAGCACATCCAGGTCAGTGGATGCCGTTGTGGATACCACAAGGAACGATGTTACCTCCACCAACATTAGTTGATCCTCTATTAAGTACAGATCCCCTTCGATAAGAGTATGAGGCTGTTGGTAGTCATGTCTATCCACAACCTTCTGTCTCGTGTACTTTCAGTCACTTCTAACATACAAAGCCTTCAAACTGTCCGACATCTTCTCTTTCGATTTTCTCCTGCCCTTTTTTCCTCTCCAACTGTTCTATTGTCACGTTTTCACATTGTCGTGACATGACCAACGTATCTAAACTTTCTCTGTCCGATGTGGATAAT
The DNA here is from genome assembly GCA_905116865.2 of Candidula unifasciata. Lineage (NCBI taxonomy): Eukaryota > Metazoa > Mollusca > Gastropoda > Stylommatophora > Geomitridae > Candidula > Candidula unifasciata. The sequence goes on along the minus strand of CAJHNH020000540.1, from coordinate 116,421 downwards.
CGGTGCTCTATGTGAGTCAGTTTCTTTTATGACATCTTCGTTACTTGAAAAAAAAAAAAAAAAAAAAACACAACAACAGTTGTCTAGGGCAGTGGCCGGATAATCGCGGCTCACGAGCCGTATTGAGCTCTTTAACGAGCTGAGTGTGGCTCGCCCAGTCGCCAGAGATCGGGTTTGACTCCGAAAAACAAGGTTCTTGACAGTTTCTTTAAAAAACAATGTGGTTCTAAAAATCTTTTGTAATCCTCCTGCTGCTGTTTTTTGGCTCTTTCGACTAAAGAGTTTGTGCACTACTGGTATAGGGTATTCTCATTATTGACCTATAAAATCAAATATCCACGTTTCCAAATAATTCTTCACTCATCGTCCAGCTGTTGATGATTCACTTCCGTAAATCAGGAAAAGATTCATACAGTTCTTGATAATTCTTTTTTTCGTCCTAGTTAACTAAGAAAGATTGCATAAAATATTTTCATTTTTCAGAATGTTGTCTTTGCTAGAGCTTTTCTACATTGAACTTTTTGACCCAAGTACTTAAACCCATCAGCTTGTTTGAGGAATGTAAATTATTTATCAATGTCGGATGTATTAGGGTCAGAGGATGAACTGATGTACAGAGGAAGTATTGGGGTCAGAAGGATCTCACCTCGGACACGAAAGATTGGTCAATGGGATCGGCGTATTCGTAACCAGCGACACAGGTTGTCGAGTAGAGCAGATCAGTTCCATTCCTCACATCGATGCTGCAAGCCTCGTACGACACGGTCAAGTTGTAGGGTGACTGGTTACCAATAACGTCGTACTCCTTGAAGATGCCGTTTTCCTGGAGTGCAATTGTCAGATTTGCTACAGGTGCACATCTGTGCTTCATAGGTTTACCTGTAAAATATCATGAAATATGTGTGATGTTGGTTTAATTTTCCGTCTGTCAACCAGCCCGTCTATCCAATCAAAAAACAAAAACCCCCTAATGTGAGCAACCAGTCAAATGAGAGAGAGAGAGAGAGAGAGAGAGAGAGAGAGAGAGAGAGAGAGAGAGAGAGAGAGAGAGAGAGAGAGAGAGAGAGAGAGAGAGAGAAAGTAATAAACCAATCAGCATTCATCAACTGAAAAAGTAAATCAACAAATCAAAGAGAACTAATCAATAAAGTAAGGAAGAAAAACCAAACTAATCGATCTTTAAATCCCCTAAGGAAAACAAATTAACCAATCACCTTTCAGTCAACTAATTAATCAACCAATCAAAGCACACACTAATTAATCAGCAAACAAAGTAGGAATTTTTCTATCAATAAATCAACTAATCAACACATTAGTTAATTGGCCGCCAATCAAAAATGAACTTATCTGTCAACCAATCAGAAACAAGAACTAATTGATTAGACTACAAAATGAACTCCTCTATGAATAAAAAAAAAACTAATCAAATAATCAGCTCACGAAAAAAACCTTCGAATTCTTAAAAAAAAAAAAAAAACTTTTTTCTCACCTAACCAGCACATGAACTAATAAATTAGCCAATCAAGAATAAACACATCTATCAATCAATCAACTTATCTATCGATCGACCATTTGTCAACCAATCAATGAAATAAACAATTTACTGTCGCATTGATTTGGTGTTTCATTTATTAAATCGATTTATCTTTTTCTTTTGCCTTGATGTACACCCAGACTGCAGTTTGTCCATCTCTTATTATTTTCATCCCACACATATCGCTGAATGCACCTTGCTTCCTTATTGAACCTTGCTTCCTTTCCTTGAACTTTTCCCTCTAGGGTGGTTTCTGTGAGAGCGTTATGTTTTCTAATATTGCCGAAATCGTTCACTTGTCTATTTTTGTAATTTTCTTTAACAACTTTTTTATTCGTCCTAGGAACCCCTATATTTGACTATTTTTGTTGATATGTACATCCATAACTCCAGAGACGGCTTGATTTTCTAGTTGTCTGTTTAGTGTCATGGCTGCTCCTCAATACAGAAAGGCTGAAACGAACACAACGTTTAACAATTCTCACTTTTAATGCGTAGTTCATCTCTCTAAATGTCAGTTTTTTTTCGCACTCTCTTGAAAATATTTTGTAATTCTTCTTTAAATTTCTTTTTCACGTCTGCTATTGTCTGTTATTTGAACTAAACTATGTAGCTTTACAACCAAGTTACGTATTTGCATTTCTAAGGTTTTTTTTTGTTTTAGCTTGTGCCAGTGAAAGGTGAAGAACCAATAGAGACATGGAACGAAAGTTAAATACATTCATAAACAAATGCCTCAGGACAATGAAGAAAATATAATGGGATGTATTGAAGAGGGGCGAAGAAATAATATAAATATCTGAGTAGCCACTTGTTTATCAACAGTTAAAAAAAAAAGATGAGATGACGCTATGCTGGATGCACTCTGAGAAGAGACGAACAGAGGTTTACCAAACAGGCACTGCGACTGGAAAAAAAAGGGATCGAAGAAACCAGGACGTCCAAACGAAATCTGAATGCGGATGTTGATGGGAGAAGTCAAAGGTTGTAGACTACATTCCATCCATGATATCACAGAGGATGTTGATTTTTCGACCAGCATCTAACTGGGGTCAGTTTCGGACATTCTGGAGTGGAAGTTGTGTTACAATACTCGGAATGTGATAGTCTAATTCAAGTGTGACCTTCTAGGAAGTTTGAAAGCTCTCGTGACTGTTCCAGCAAACTGACCGTGGCTTACTTAGTGCTCGTGAAAATAAAAAGATCTCTCGAACCGATTAGAATGAAAGGGACAGTATACGAAGCAAAAAGCATGTTCCGTTACAGAGGCATCTTCCTGCTCTAATGCCTCGAGGCAATACAGGAGTAGAGAAGAGAGAAGAAAGAAGAAGATATCGAGGCAATACAGGAGTAGAGAAGAGAGAAGAAAGAAGAAGATATCGAAGCAATACAGGAGTAGAGAAGAGAGAAGAAAGAAGAAGATATCGAGGCAATACAGGAGTAGAGAAGAGAGAAGAAAGAAGAAGATATCGAGGCAATACATGAGTAGAGAGAGAAGAAAGAAGAAGAAAATACAGGAAGAAGATATCGAGACAATACAGGAGTAGAGAAGAGAGAAGAAAGAAGAAGATATCGAAGCAATACAGGAATAGAGAAGAGAGAAGAGAGAAGAAAGAAGAAGATATCGAGGCAATACATGAGTAGAGGACAGAGAAGAAAGAAGAAGATATCGAGACAATACAGGAGTAGAGAAGAGAGAAGAAAGAAGAAGATATCGAAGCAATACAGGAATAGAGAAGAGAGAAAGAAAGAAGAAGATATCGAGGCAATACAGGAGTAGAGAAGAGAGAAGAAAGAAGAAGATATCGAGGCAATACAGGAGTAGAGGAGAGAGAAGAAAGAAGAAGATATCGAAGCAATACAGGAATAGAGAAGAGAGAAGAAATAAGAATATATCGAGGCAATACAGGAGTAGAGAAGAGAGAAGAAAGAAGAAGATATCGAGACAATACAGGAGTAGAGAAGAGAGAAGAAAGAAGAAGACTGCACAGGACAGAACGGAGAGAAGAAATTGACTGCAAATCATATTTGACATATAACAGCAAAGACAGGATAATGAATGAATGCGTTATCTGTTATTACATGACCAAGATATCATCAAGCCACACGTTAGATTTCACTCACCCAGGAACACAACAGACATGGCGTGAAAAGCACAAGGGACCACCTGTATCATGAGGAGGTAAAACTGGACCTGTTGGTAGGGCCCCCACCATCTTAGGGAGATCAGCACCTCGTCCACGAGAGCGCCCTCGTCTGAAAATGTCATCCTGTTCTGAATAGACACATAGACGGTAATAGCATGCAAGACTAGACAGATACAAACGAAAGAAATCACTAAATAACAAGCTCTACTGGCATCCGACCAGTGGCTCATCTGGTCATTGCCAAACCAATTTGACATTAAGGAGCAGAATTAGTTAGTCTGCAGTTGCCCGTTCTATTTTACTGGCTTGCTTATTTACGGAAACAAGTTTCAGTCTCTTTGAATCAGTTCATGAAAACGTTCGGTTATAATTGCGATCTCTATTTGCTTATCCTTTGTAACGATAGCGCTTCTTGACTTTATACTGCATATTTCTAATATAGTTATTTTATTTGGCTATTCTGTGCCCAAAAAAAAAAAAAAAAAAAAATGCTTCTTGATTTCAAAACTGGTACTTCTCTTCCATGTCCTGTGCGGCATTCAGTGAAGGAATCAAGTGTTGATCATTGAAGCTAAATTGGATCCTTTGCTAGTAAAGAACTAATCCTTCCAGAAGACATTTGCTGGAGTTCGCCCCCCTTCCCCCAAACTTCAAAATCTTTGATGAGTACGCCTGCTACAGCACCCTCGAGTTTGTCGATCTAAAATGGGCTTCAGATGAAAAGCTTAAAAGGTTTATAGCAAATACAATAACCATACATCATCATATTGAATCTTCATTCTCTGATAAAATTCTATAGAATTCACCCTTCACCGATTTAAACCAAACAACAACAACATTGGAAATATAACACAGCTCCTCTCTGGTGCATGCGGAAAGTGGGCGGCATCTTTATGACGTCATAGTTTTCCTTCGCATAATGATCTCACGCGATTAAGACTCTTGGTATCCTTAAAAACAATAGGGAAAGATTACAAGACAATGTAATGTTTAGTGCAAGTTATATAACACCTTTAAAGCTTTCACTTGAAGCCCTTTTGTAGTTCGGCGAAACTGGCACTCAGTAAGTGAGACGGTCAAGGTCATACCAGCCTTAACATCCGGTCACTTTCCTGAACATTTCTTGGTCTTATCCGACCTCATTTGCTCCAGTTACTGTATGATGGATCATATGGTTTATGCAGTGCCTGCTGCTAAAAAAAAAGTTTACCTTACCACCTTCCCTAGGATTTAAAGAAACAAATCTTAGTCTGCACGGCAGATCAACAAAGTAGATACCCCGTTCAATCTTTAAAGAAGTTATAATTACGGTATCCGTAACAGTGACACTGCCCATGTGTCACCTCCAGTCCTGTGTGGGTAAGGACCAGGTACTACCTGAACTATTAGAAGGGGATGTTGGGGGGATGAGAATCTTCAGTATGCTTTTTCCAATGCTCTGTATAAGTTTGTCTGTAGTTACTTATTTACTTGCTGTGGCAGTTGGTGCAAGTGCATTCTCGCCAGATGGTCAAACCATCTCATCTCTTGTGATTCCCTGACTTCGATATTCTCGTATCTAAAAATTGCCAGCCAACATTAAATGGTAGATTTGTAAAACTGTATCACATCGATGTGGATTTCAACATGTGACTATAGGACCCACAAGAGCTAGTGAGCTAGACATATAACTTCCATACGCAGATACGCATATGTACACATACACAAGCACACACACACATACATACATGAATACATACATACACACACGTGTGTGTGCGTGTATATATTTGTGCGAACGTGCAAATGTCAGAAGAGAACAGGAGCTGGAAGAGAGAGAATAGGACAGAGAAAGAGTATGTGTGTTTCTGTGTGTACGTGAAAGTGAGAGGAAGGCGGACAGAAACAGACATAAAGAGAGAGAGAGAGAGAGAGAGAGAGAGAGAGAGAGAGAGAGAGAGAGAAAGAGAGAGAGAAAGAGAGAAAGAGAGAGAGAGAGAGAGAGAGAGAGAAAGAGAGAGAGAGGGCATTGAGAAGAGAAATATAAAAAAAGCAGCAAAGCAAGGAGAAAAAGGAGAGAATAGTAAAAAGTGAGTTAATACAGAGAAGCAGAGAAATGGAAAAAGTGAACAAATAAAAAAGAAAGAGATAAGACATAAAAAAAGAGAAAGGGAAAATTGAGAAGAAAGAAAGTGGAAGAGGTAGAGATAAGAGAGAGAGAGAGAGAGAGAGAGAGAGAGAGAGAGAGAGAGAGAGAGAGAGAGAGAGAGAGAGAGAAAGAGAAATAGATGTATACAGAGGGAAACTGAAAGATAGAGAGAGCGAGAGAGAAAGATCCTGAGGAGACATAACAGACGAAACCATATATCCTTTTACTAACTGTTGGTCCAGAAAACGGTACTACAGAGAGAGAGAGAGAGAGAGAGAGAGAGAGAGAGAGAGAGAGAGAGAGAGAGAGAGAGAGAGAGAGAGAGACAGACAGACAGAGAGAGAGACAGACAGAGAGAGAGACAGACACAGAGAGAGACAGACAGAGAGAGACATACAGAGAGAGAGACAGACAGAGAGAGACAGAGACAGACAGACAGAGAGACAGAGACAGAGAGAGAGAGAGAGAGAGAGAGATAGAGAGATAGAGAGAGAGAGAGAGATAGAGACAGACAGACACACAGACAGAGACAGACAGAAAACACCTTTATAAATTACCTGTCAGCTCTGTCGTCCCTGGAAGTGGTCAACAATACAACGAACGTCAACTTGCGTTCCCTACCAACAGAGACAACAACAAGACTGCTCTACAAACATTACTACGTACCTTGGTGGTGGTACCTTTAGACAGAGATTTCTGTCTTAAAGTACCTCGACCTAGTTATTAAACTATATTTACCAGCCAGATTAGCAAATTAAGGTAAGTGTATCAACAACTGTGTCACACAATTCGGGAGCCATGCGTGCTTGTTACTTTGTTTGAGAGATTCTATACGCAGGCTTGTTGGTTGATAGACATTCGGATTGTAATTTGTCATGCATTGCCTCCATTTTGTTTTGAATAAAATATTTTTTGAACCTGCCCTCTGTATGTTTTATTTGTCATTGATCGAACTGACACATTCAGACAGTGCTCTGTTGTTACTGTCCGCATTTACTGTTGTTAGCAGTGTAGAATAATGAGCCGGTGGCTCAACAGTTAAGAACATTTGGTGCTCATGCGCGAGATCTGGGTTTGAATCTCTGGTAAAATTGCGGATTTTTTTTTCCCTATCGATGCAAAGATAAAATTCCAATAAGCACAAAGCGTGACGACAGCGCTAGCCATGGAACCCTAAATCCAAAGGCTCTAAGATCCCACTGCCTACATCGCACACTTAGTAAATGCATTCATACATGGCAGAACAACGCTTAAAACATGAACCTGATAATTTCTGTCCGCATTGCAGGTTGGGTCGCCAAAAACTTTGCAGGTTAAGATGCTGATACAGCTTCTGGCAGAAATAAATCTCCAGTCATTACCGAAGATCAAACCGAGTTAAAATGGGCGAGAGCTCAGAGTTCTAACCACTCGGTCATCCGCTCTTTTTCTTCAAGCACATATTTTTTCTATTTCCTGCTGCTCCTGTCTAGTCCTCAACCTATGAATATTTTAATACTGATTTTTCCGTATCTGTAGACTTCCATTATCACTTTACTACCCCGTGTGGGTTCCGGGACCCCATTGTGTGAGAAAACAAGAATGAACCCACTGCCTACCCAAAACCACCGCCAGCTCCAGATTTATAAGGCCGTACAGCACAAACGGGAATTCCCGTTCTTGTGCAAGAATTGAGTCCCTCTGCGTCCACAGTTTTTATCGAGGAGATGTATTCACTAATTAAACTACAGTTTCACTAATTTTCAACATATTTTTTAGAACTATACGTCATTTTTAAGGTAAATAAGTGTGCCAATTAAATATAAAAATAAAGGCTCTTTCAGACAAACAAAAATGCTTTTGCTACAGTCACCATGAACATAAACATCAATAACGTTTAGATGTAAACTAAAAGTTGTTCCAGCAAAAGTAAAGAAATATCAGTGCTAACTCTTTGATTCTGAGAGGGTATTGTTGCATCAGAGGAGCGGGGGCAAGGGGGGGGGGGTGGGACATTTGTACTTTATCAAATTTAGCGCATAAAAATACTGCTATGAAACATACACATGTCATACATAACATAAATATAAATGATTGATGGTTATTATTATTATTAGTAGACTACTACAACATATAATTATACTATTTTTTAATAATTAGTAAACAAGCACAATCAGTATGCAATTGATATGTGCAATACTTTTTTCACCCAGAGTAGTTTTCTTAACAGTACTTCTAGATCTACTAAATATGTATCCTCAAGGTACCAACAGCACAAACAAATTTGTCCGGTTTCATCTTGTTGGATGAAATCAATTCCTTATCATTGATAATTTTTTTGGTAACAAATATGCATAAGAAGTGGATGAACAACCAGAAGTTTCCGCAGGAGTTTACAGCCAGTGTTCGCAAGCAAAGCAAAAGCCAGTTTACAAAAATTAACACAGATCGTACAACTGCAAATATACAAAAGAAGTCGAAGAACTACGAGAAGTTTCCACAAGAGTTTACAGCCAGTGTTCGCAAAGCAAAGCAAAAGCCAGTTTACAAAAATTAACACAGACCGTACAACTGCAAATATGCAAAAAAAAATTGATGAACTACCAGAAGTTTCCGCAAGAGTTTACAGCCAGTGTTCGCGAAGCATAAATCAAATGGTTAAACATTATTATTATTAGTGTACTGTTGCAACATATAATTATACTGTTAGTCAACAATTAGTAAAGAGGCAAAGAGTGACTTGCTGTGAGAGGTTAGTTAGTAAATTAAATATTATTTTCATCCACTTACCTCGAGCACCGAAATATCTTGACACAATTTATCCACAGTGTGGTTGCACCATTTATGCAGAGTCAATATTAAAGCAATAGTTCTCTTCCAACACAAGATATGTTGCACCTGACAATTGTCGATATTCTCCAGATATGGCTTATAAATTACCTGTTTGTATTTTCCCTAAAAGTAAGATTTCTACATTTAAAGTAGAAAGAGAATAAACAGCCAGTTCCCAAAAGTCCAAACTACTGACTAGAAACAGTGACACACACATCACAACACGACTGTCTTCCGTAAATTAAAATTAAAATTGTTGTATATCCACTTGACAATATCCGTTTGTAGATTTGTAATACGAATACGTTTAGAACACAGAACTTTGTGAGCAAATTAAAAATCTCACACAATGCAACATGAAAACGCTTGCTCTACCCTATTTTCGAGGGGACTCCACCACAATGCACCGTGATTCAGTTGTCAGGACTGTATATATACAGCCGGACGTACCCAAAAACATGTCGTAAGAGCCGATTAATTGGGAGCTTCCTTTGAAGTCGGAGTACATCTGCATTAGAAGCAAAAGAACTGTCTGTATGCAAATGAGTGAGACATGTAAAACGGATGTACACGCAACACTCAGGTTCTGGAACAAGACTAGAGTCCAGAAGTGGATGAACAACCATATCTTTCCGCCCAATTTTACTGACTGTGAACGCGAATGAAAAAAAGAGGATAAATATGCTCCTATATATTTCAGTGACAATGCAGTCTGGTAGTTCTATTATACAGTTTTGTCATGGGTTTATTTTTCTCCAGCTCTGGCTCCTTGGCCTATTCTGCTGTTGAATCTCTTAAATTTTAATATTTCTCTTTCTCAGCTCCGTAACTCAGATTTATACCTACTGTAGAAAGCATTCAAAAATCGAAATTCTCCTCGGTCATTTGGATCTACACAACTGTATATGCCAGGGTAAAAGGTAATGAAGGAGTCGACCAAATGGCTAACAATGCACTAAAAAACGCTGGAACAAGCTCGGGCAGAGCAGACATCATTAATTATGTACGGACTAGGTTAATGGATAATGACCAGTCTCTGTTTCTAAAACGTCTACATGACATGGGAGTAAAGCATGGTGAAGCACGTCTATACCGCCTTAGAGGGTGATGTGGAAGACATTACCTACTCCGTATGGGAACAGTCAATAGAGGCGCCTTGAAAGGCTGCTGTATCGGAAGACTGAGCACGCATGGGAATGCCCAGTGGGCATTGACGTCAATTATAATAACATAACACAAGTTTTATCCACAACAAGCTCCAATAACGAATGTTTATAGGTTATTATTAATTGCCTTATCTAATCCATTCACTAGTACTTACTTTTCCAACATTGCTTTAAAAAGAAGAAAAAAACTATTTATACTTTCATATTATATTTAATGAATTTTGCTTCTATGCATTTTCTAGAGTTCTTTTGTGTCTTTAGTCTCTGTTTCCCGCCTCTGTCATTTTTCTTTTCTTGGCCCTGAGAAGAAAAAAAAAAGATATCCACCGCTTATTGAGATTCAAACCACGTCACCTTGAATGAAAACTCAGTAGTGTGCCCACTCGGTTCTTAATAAGACTTCACAGATCGGCAAGGGTGTGATAATTATTTGACATCTACTCTTATTGATTTTCTAGTGTAAACGCTCAAGTATTTAGGTCTGGATTTAAACGACAGATCAACATCATGGCTCAAGGGTATCACCCATAAGTGCTCCATTTTTCTTCTGACTCAAGCCTGAGTGCGAAAATTTCCAGCACAGTGCACGAACCCCATGCACCAGCGAGGATCCTGAAATACTTTTGGTAGATTTTTAACTCTAACTTTTGCCCGTTAAGACTACTCTTTTCGATTTCCAACTGGCAAGGGATTTTTGATTACGTCGGCAGAAACCAGGAGAAATTACTAGAAGTCCACGTGAAAAAATCCTAGCCTTCACCGGGGCTTGAACTCGAGACCTTCAGCAGCGCCCTGTCTAAACGCTCATTGGAAGTTGAAGTAAGTGAAAGCGGTGGGTGTATGGTCTCGCAAGCCGACTTTACCCCCCAGGACTTTTACCTGGCAGGCATTTAAGGCTGGGTCAACTTGGGAGCCAGGGTCATTTTTGAAAAACATCTAGCATGGTCCGGATTTGAACCCACGACCTTGGGATCAGTAGTCGGGTGGCTCTAATTTCTATGAGTTCCAGTCTGTAATTCATTTTTGTAAAGCCAGGATGTTCGTTGTTCCGAGACCTCACCTCTCCCTCCTATCTGGCCAGACAGCGTGACGTGTTACACATAATATAGATCCAGCTGTGACGTACACACGAGATATAGATCTACCCGTGACCTTTTATACCGTGTATAGATCCATCTATGTAGACAAACACAGAGGTTCTCAAACTTTTACTACGAGTGATCCAAAATGATTGCATCCACACATGAGTCAAACAGACTGGATAAACAACATATGCAGTGACAATACAGGAGGGAGACAAGAAGTGAAATACCAAGAGCCTTCGTGGCTGACAGTGAAGAGAGCAACGTTTTACCAAAGTCTGCCGGGGAGAGAGAGAGAGAGATAGATAGATAGATAGATAGAGATAGATAGATAGAGAGAGAGAGAGAGATAGAGAGAGAGAATGAGAGAAAGAGAGAGAGAAAGAGACGTTTAACCAATAGGGGAATAAGAGACAGAGAGACGTTCTACCAAGGACAGGATGTGAAGGGTGGGGTGTTTTTCCAAGCATCTGCTGTATAACAAGATGTTGTGGAGTCACATTGCCCATTCAGAGAACCACTGAACTGAGGCGTGCACCAAGCAGAACACAACCAACCAAATTCCACTTAGCGGCGAGATTCATTGATCAGATAACAGCAGCTCACACAGTCATGTCAGGACATCAGTTTCCATCCAGCATTTCAGTTAGTGCACATGCTGTATCAGTTCGTCTCTGCTATTCTAGACATTGGCAATCTATTATTTTTTGGACGTCTTTCTTTCTTTCTTTCTTTCTTTCTTTCTTTCTTTCTTTCTTTCTTTCTTTCTTTCTTTCTTTCTTTCTTTCTTTCTTTCTTTCTTTCTTTCTTTCTTTCTTTCTTTCTTTCTTTCTTTCTTTCTTTCTTTCTTTCTTTCTTTCTTTCCTTATTTCTTTCTTTCTTTTCTTACTTTCTTTCTTGTAATGAGTTTCTTTCTTTCTTTCTTTCTTTCTTTTCTTTCTTTCTTTCTTTCTTTCTTTCTTTCTTTGGCAGTTCTTTCTTTCTTTCTTTCTTTGCTGGCAGGTTCTTTCTTTCTTACTACAGGTGGCTTTTCTTTCTTTCTTTCTTTCTTTCTTTCTTTCTTTCCTTCTTTCTTTCTTTCTTTCTTTCTTCTTTAAACAGAGAATAAATTAATTAGTGAAATGTCTGTGATAAAACATAGGAAAAATATAACTAAACGTACGCTGTAATGAGTAAGTAATCCGTACAAGAATACAATCAGAAAGAAGACAGTGAACATTGCGGTCACACAAAATGCACCGTTAATAGAAAGAAAAAAAACATGAGAATCTGAGTGACAGCTTCATAGTACTGCTGGTGACAGGTTCATAGTACTGCAGGTGGCAGGTTCATAGTACTGCAGGTGGCAGGTTCATAGTACTGCAGGTGGCAGGTTAATAGTACTGCAGGTGACAGGTTCATAGTACTGCAGGTGGCAGGTTCATAGTACTGCAGGTGACAGCTTCATAGTACTGCTGATGGCAGGTTCAAAGTACTGCAGGTGGCAGGTTCATAGTACTGCAGGTGACAGGTTCATAGTACTGCTGATGGCAGGTTCAAAGTACTGCAGGTGGCAGGTTCATAGTACTGCAGGTGACAGGTTCATAGTACTGCTGATGGTAGGTTCAAAGTACTGCAGGTGGCAGGTTCATAGTACTGCAGGTGACAGGTTCATAGTACTGCAGGTGGCAGGTTCATAGTACTGCAGGTGGCAGGTTCATAGTACTGCAGGTGGCAGGTTCATAGTACTGCAGGTGGCAGGTTCATAGTACTGCAGGTGGCAGGTTCATAGTACTGCTGATGGCAGGTTCAAAGTACTGCAGGTGGCAGGTTCATAGTACTGTTACACCAGTATGCCATGATGTTGATCCGTTGAATAAACGTAAACAAAATTGCTGACATATGTTACTTGTCTTATGTTTTAATTTCCTTCAACGAGTTTCATTTCAAAACCAATCTATCCACAACTTCTGCATGATTGTGTCGTTACAACAAAACGCAGGTGTTTGTCTTTACCTTCGTCATTTTTGATGAGGGCGCCCTACTTTTCGTTTCGTAGTTTTACTACGTGAGGTTTTTTGTCCCCGTCATCACTGTCGTCTTTATCATTATAGTTATCATCATCATCATCAACGTTATCATTATCATCATCATCGTCATCGTTATCGTCGTCATCACCATCGTCATGCTGTGTTATCAAAGATCCCATAACGCTGGTAGTCTTGTCCTCCTTACCGTTCTTTCTCGTGCAGTTCTTTCAATATTAACGAGATATTCCCCACATAAACACTAGTAATTGCTGAGGCTCGAGTCTTACATGTTCAATGGCTTTTGATATGTCATTTAGAGGGATTTATTTACATTATGAAAGATCTGTCAATCAACAAAGTGTGGCTAATAAACAACATCCTGTTTCGGAAGCTGAAATAATTTGGCGGTATCATGCTCCGCGGCGGATTGGGCAAATATAAACTGAAGGCATGGTACCAGGAAGAAGGGGCAGGGGCTGACTATAACGAAAATGGGCACAGGATATAAGTGACTCCTGGGATACGAAAGTGCACGAGGCGGGAGAGCTAGCGAGAGTAAGAGTTTCATGCAAACCGTGGTGAGAGTGGCTTAGTGATAAATATATTATTTATGTCATTGATTAATTAGAAACAATGTATTGCTATCATTTCCGGCAACAGAACAACTGAATCGCTGTCGGTAACAAAGGCAGGGAGACAGCAAAAGTAGGTTGAGATAATTACAGTAAAAATCGAAGTTGCAGAGATATTTCAGTGAGCGTGGCTCTTTGAGCATGCTGTGTCAAGTTCTTTCTTGTTCTGGAGAAATCCGTGCACGACGGCAGACATCAGTTGTTATTTCTTAAAATTGTTTATTCTCGTTACCTGTGTCAATGGGTGCCAAATGTAAAGGTAGGGTTTCTAGTTTGTAAAGATAATGTTAAAAATATCTACGATAAGTTATGGTGAATATAATGTAAATCTTAAGTAAGATACGTCTGTGAATAAGAAAAGTAGGGTTTTAACACGGGTGGCGTTAAATGTCGAACAAGTCTAAGGTGTGGAGGAGAAGAATCTCGACAAGGTGATAGAATCACTGGAGATCTGCGGTCAGAACACAGTATATTCACACATGGTGCTGTTGGGTTTGTCTTTCTGCATACATTCGAGAATGTTGGATGGTAGAATCTCGTTGGGCATTCTCTATGGCGACTTGTGAATTTGTAAAATATGTCGTGGTCGGTTTTTCTTATTCTTCTGCCATCTATCCCGCAACAGAGCATAGGCCCTCAACCAACACATGCCAAGCTGTTCTATCCTTCGCTATTGCATGTAGCTGACTTTCTTTCCTTTCCATCTTTCTAATTTCCATCCCTATCTCCCTTTTTATTGTGTTTTTCAGTCTGCCTTTATTTTAATGCTTTTCCGTTCCCAGAGCATTTTCTGATTAGACTGTTTTCGGGATTCTCAAAGTGTGTCCTATCCAATGCCTGCGTCTTTTCTTCATCTCTTGGTCTACTGGAATTTGTTTAGTTCTTTCTCAAAGTTCAACGTATATGATTCTATCTTACCATAAAATTCCCACTATTCTGTGCAGGTAGAAACTCCTCCTCCTCATCCTTCATCATCATCTTCTTCTTCTTCTGTTTCTTCTTCTTGTTCTTGTTCTTGTTCTTTTTCTTCTTCTTCTTCTTCTTCTTCTTCTTCTTCTTCTTCTTCTTCTTCTTCTTCTTCTTCTTCTTCTTCTTCTTCTTCTTCTTCTTCTTCTTCTTTCTTCTTCTTCTTCTTCTTCTTCTCTTCTTCTTCTTCTTCTTCTTCTTCTTCTTCTTCTTCTTCTTCTTCTTCTTCTTCTTCTTCTTCTTCTTCTTCTTTCTTCTTCTTCTTCTTCTTCTTCTTCTTCTTCTTCTTCTTCTTCTTTCTTCTTCTTCTTCTTCTTCTTCTTCTTCTTCTTCTTCTTCTTCTTCTTCTTCTTCTTCTTCTTCTTCTTCTTCTTCTTCTTCTCTTCTTCTTCTTCTTTCTTCTTCTTCTTTCTTTCTTCTTCTTCTTTATTCTTCTTCTTCTTCTTCTCTTCTCCTCCTCCTTCCTCCTCTTCTTCTTCTTCTTCTTCTTCTTCTTCTTCTTCTTCTTCTTCTTCTTCTTCTTCTTCTTCTTCTTCTTCTTCTTCTTCTTCTTCTTCTTCTTCTTCTTCTTTCTTCTTCTTCTTCTTCTTCTTCTCTTCTTCTTCTTCTTCTTCTTCTTCTTCTTCTTCTTCTTCTTCTTCTTCTTCTTCTTCTTCTTCTTCTTTTTCTTCTTCTTCTTCTTCATCTTCTTCTTCTTCTTCTTCTTCTTCTTCTTCTTCTTCTTCTTCTTCTTCTTTCTTCTTCTTCTTCTTCTTCTTCTTCTTCTTCTTCTTCTTCTTCTTCTTCTTCTTCTTCTTCTTCTTCTTCTTCTTCTTCTTCTTCTTCTTCTTCTTCTTCTTTTTCTTCTTCTTCTTTTTCTTCTTCTTCTTTTTCTTCTTCTTCTTTTTTCTTCTCCTTCTCCTCCTCCCCTCCTCTTCCTTATTATTACTATTGCCCTCCTTGTTAATCGTCTAGCACACAAGGTATGGATGTGGTAATCATGTCTGTCCGGAACATTTGGTCTGGTGTAGTTTCGATCATTTCGATAATTCCATACCGACACTGTTTAAACAATGCCATTTCTCAGTACGAAGTAAACTAAAACGTAACACAAATAATGCAAAATTTGTGATAATACATTCACAAATATAAGGCAGTATTTGTCCAAACACGTGTCACCGTTTTAATGCAATACTCGTCATAATACATTTACTCTATGTGCATGCATATTAAAATCTTCTCCATTGTGTTCATAGGATGCGGTAGCTGCATTCTTTTCATCGTGACCACCATTGTTGTTTACAAACTCTCACTTCCGGTATTCCTGGAGAACTTTGACCCGGAAGGAGATGTCCCCAGTGACACCAGACATCTCCCGAAAGCTGACAGGACCTACAGCGGCAGGCACATCCTGTGCCACAAGTTCGAGGGCGGCCTTGGCAGTTTGCTCTTTCAATACGCAGCCCTGCTGGGCATCTCCCAGAATGAGAACAGGATACTCGTGGGCAACGGTGACCTCAGTCTGCAGACGATCCTCAAAGGAACCAAGTTCAAGGTTGAAAAGAGCCAGTGTAGGAGTGTCGTACATGTCAAGGAGATTGCCTGTTGCAGATTCGATGAGAAGCTGACCAACTTGGACCGAGGTAAAAACTACGAGATTGAAGGCGTCCTCAATTCCTGGAAATATTTCAAAGATCACATTGAGGATATTCGTAAGGCAATCGTCTTAGAGGTAAATAAACTGTAAATTGCTTACTGTTCTTCTTCGCCATGGAACATCAGGGTATAGTCTGAGTCTTCTTACCTGCTAAGAGATTGGTCTGGGTTCAATGCCACATAAACGTAGAGTGTATTCTCCATAAGTACTGTCCTGGTTTGGACTCCGGTTTATTCAAACGTCTTCTTATGGTCCAAGCCAAGTGGCGTCGGTAGTTATTCTCATCTATAAACCTCTGTCTCGTGTACTTTCAATCAGTTCTGACACAGATGATCTTCCATAACTTCTTCTCAGACTGTTCAGCATCTTTCCTATCAGTCTCCTGCCTCTTTTCTAACTTTCCCACTGTTTCGACGTACCCCAGTTTTCTCCTTCTCATGACATGACCAAAGAATGGAGATCGTCTCTTTCTGATGAGGAAAATCAGTTCCCGTTGTCAGTCAGTTTCCAACAAGAAATCTTCATTGCTCTTGTTTATGTGCCCAGGGTATTCTCATCATGTATCTGTAAAACCACATCTCTGCCGCTTCCACATAATGTTTCATTACTCGCCTAACTGTCCATGATCCACTTCCATATATCAGGATAGGATTTATATAACTCTTGAGAATGATCGTTCTCGTTTCCTTTGACAAATCGCATTGACTATTCTTCGTGTATAAATAGAAACCGAATAATGTTCAAAGATTTATGGACATGTATAGAAAGGAAAGGCTATGAGAGTGTTAATGTGTCACGCAAACTCATACAATATAACTTATAATACTCTCTAAATTAATGAGGTCTGCAGGTGACGCGTATTTTCCCCAAGGTCTGGCGCGAATCCTGTACTTGTCAATAGTCATACAAAGTCTGACAATAAAATAATGAGACTAGTTCCATACAAATTTAAAAAATGAACAGTTGAAAATATAACGTGTATTTTATTCAAAGTAAGCCTCTTGTGAATTAATACAGCAAGTGGCACGATCTAACAACCACTGGAACGACCTCTGTAGTTCTTCTGTTGTTATGGCCCTTAAAGTCGATGTTACGACCCTTTGGATGTTATCAATATCGTCAAAGAAGCGTCATTTCAATGGTGACTGTAATTTTGGAAATAGAAAATAATCACAGTGAGATAAATCTAGGTAGTAAGGTGGATGGTTGAGAACACACACTTGTATTTGGGCCGACATTTTCTATACAACTAACGCCTTTTTAGCCAGTGAATTGTCATTCTCAGAATCGAACAACGATTTGCTTGTAACCGTTCTCGGAGTTTTGCAACGAGTTCCTCATTACGAACAGAAATTGGGCGTCAAGGTCTAGTTGCATTAGTAATCATTTCCACATCACTTTTGAATCGTGAATACCACCTGAAAATCAGTGCACGAGACAAACAATTATCCCCATAAATTTGTCGCATCAATTTGACTGTTGCAATGGCGCTTTTCTGAGTTTTAATCAGAATTTAATGTCAGCTGTTTTGCTGCATGCTGATTACGCAACAATGCACCTTTGACTAGGTTAACAAAACGTCGGCTTGTTTGTTGTCTGCTTATCAGGCAGCGATGAGAAGTTGCCAGATAATAGACAAAGGTGTCCTTTTTAGATTCCATGATGCCAATCATAGATGGCATTTTCGTCTTAGCCATAAAAAAATTAGTCTCATTACTTAATTGTCGGGCCTTGTACTAAAACAGAGACTGTAAATTTGCACACATTTTTGCTCAAATCAAGATAACTACACAGAAAAGATCAAGTGTACACTGTTTGAAAAGAATCTGCAAAATCTTTTTCTCCTTCATCGTTCCAAACCCTTGAGGTTCATTGCTGCAGACATCACCCGCCCCCAATCATCTATCCGGGTGGTCTTCTTTTTTTCAGTTGGGAACACTAATCATTTTGTTAGCCTGCATGGATGTTATATATCCATCCTCTTATCGGTCAGCCTCGTGGTCTGCTACCATTCAACTCCCTTGTGTACATAGTTTTTGACCTGTCTGTCAGCTGATATTCGATATAAAATGGATCCCTTTAATTTCTTCCTTCAAACCAGCAAATGACAAAAAACTGGCCAGGACTATGCAAAGTCTACGACAACTGACACTCCATGGGTAGTATCGGCTATGGGACTTTAAACAAAAACTTCCCCTGCAGGATTGCCGTCTGCAGTGTCAAGACTTCAAGGTTGGGCATCTAACAGGTTCAAATCCCGGGAAACGGCTTGTAACCCTAGACCCATTTTGCACATTTATACTGGGGCACCACAAAGCGGTTACGAAGAACTTGTACTGACTCCAGTGTGGGTGGCTGTGGAGATACTTTTAGCTACAAGTAGGTAGTGAATAGAAGGCATGGTACCAGGAAAGAGGGGCAGGGACCGACCAACACGAAGATGAGTACAGGGTTTAAGTTACTAATTTAATATGGAAGTACACGAGGCGGGAGAGCTGGCCTGAGACCGAGTTTCTTTCAGACAGACGGTGATGAGAGCGACGTTTCTGCAAATGACCTCCTACATGATGATGATAGTGAAAATGCACAATGCAGGTGAGTTAACCGAGGACTATGATCTACACTCAGAAGAAAGGCAACAAAGGAGTAACAAAAAGACTGATACTAGTACCATCGGAGTTGGAACTGTTCGGTTGCTGCTGCAGATGGGGACGGAGCGCTTGTGGTGTCAGTTCTTTCCTCAACCCAACATTTGTGTACAGATGTCCTTCTCATATCCATTGTCAAGTTCCAAACGAGTGCAAAAGAAAACATAACCAAACATTCGTTGTTTTTTCTTCTGATTGTTTCTCAGACTGGATGCATGAAATTGAATGCTGTTTCTTATAATAATATTAACGTTACGTGGAGTGGAAAAAAGGGGAAAAAAGGAGGGGGGGGGGGTGCTAGGGAAAAAAGGAGGGGGAAGGGGGGAGTGATGGGAAGTAGTGGCAGCTTTAGATTTTATTTGAATTGTTTAGCTGTTGAACTCGGTTGCAGTAAGTGGTAGTAGCTAACATTAGTGTGGAAGCTGCTTCAGATGGTTTCTAGTTATTGTTTTACTTGTGTGTAAAACCTAACAAATATATATATATAAAAAAAATTATTATATGCTAAGAGAATTGTAATTACCAATAGAGTAAACTGTTAAATTTAAAGTTTGATCCATTCAGTTAAGTCGGCTCTGTGGCTAAGTCGATACAAACGCTTCGTAACGCCGGGTTGCTGGGTTTGATCCCAGCTGCAGGCCATGCGCCTTGCGTTGGCTTCGACAGTGGTATCAGGGGGCCGACCGTCCAGTGAGCAATGGCAAACTACTAGACGTAAATTTTCTTAGAGAAACCATACAACAGCCAGGAGCTGCTGGAGTTTGTTCTGCAACGTTCTGTAAAGGATACGCAACTAACCATTCAGTAAAAAAAAAAAAAAAAAACGAAATCCATTCCTACACTTTGCCCGAAAAGATGAATAAAACAGGGTCGGACAGCATTGCGTTTGCGGCTGCGCCCACTCTGTCTTATGTGCGATTTCTTATCTTATCTATATGTGCATGCAAGTGTATCCGACCAACAACCAGACTCCCTGCCGCTGGAACTGTGAAACATACAGAAACACCCCCCACCCCCCCCCCTATCATGCCCCCAATAAACACACACTCACACTAAATCGAATAAAATATCGTATAAAATCGACAGTGTTTCTGTTCCACACTGCCTTCGCCCGAACTGCTATTACTCGGTTGCCAACGAACTGAACACCACGACAACATTGTACAGAGCATGTGGGAATGGCAAGACAGGGGGACAGTGTACGCAATGGACGGAGGAGATAAGTGAATCTTTACGAACATCTATAAACAAAACACTCAAACGGGCACTCTCACCTTGTTTATACTTCGCCTTAATACCATCAGTCAGAAGAGCAGCAAGATAAAATTACCATGAAATTTACCTTGTTATGGGAAACATAGATTCACCACCCCGTAATAAGTATGTGGTAGAGGCGATGGATTTGTTTTGTGGAAATCAGATGTATTATCCTGAAAAGGTCTAACATATCACAGACTAGCCGCAAACCACAACGTGTCAACTGATCACTTGAAGGCGAACATACTGAGAAAGGTGAAGACAGGCATGCTCCGTGCAGAGTGGCAAGCATCATTTCAGAGGTCCCGGGTAGTTAGCATCATTTGGATAATTTTTTCAGATTATGCCGGTGTGTTGGGAAATGTGCAGTAAGATAGACTGGCCAGCTCTGCACCACGTGGTGGTAAACTGATGTGTGACAAGCTAGATACTGTGAGGGCCCCTTGGAGCGAGTGAACAGTGCCAAGGAACAGACAGATCATTACGGTCGTAGGAGAATGGCGCTGGGAGGAGTTACCAGGGGATCTGGCAGATCTTTAACACTCAGGAGAAGGGCGAGACGGATAAACAATCAGACACTTACTTGTGTCATAGGAATTGGAACTCTTCGCATGATGGGGACGGAGCGCTTATGTGAGTGCCCTGGGTGCTATGATGACAATTCTTAATGCAAAATTCAATATGCAACAACAAGGCGAACATAGACGAAGAGGAATTACTGAATATACAATTTGGCAGAGAGTATAGCATCCATTGCTGGAATTCTTTTAAATAAGGTTCAGTAAAAGACTGTTCTAAATGTTGTTTCACAACCCAGCCAGCACTAGATACATGTTGCGCGCAGCGTCTCGTGTCTGTCTTTGATTCCCATAACATATCGTACTAGTAATTTTAGGCGGATGTGGTTTGAGAGGTTAATTCAATTACAGAAAAAAATAATTCGCTCGACGCAGATGCGTGCACGTGACCATTTTGTAAGTGGGGGAAAAAAAAAAAGGAGAGGGGGGGGGGGGGGTAGTGTTAGCCCTTGCGCTCCTGCGGCTGTAGCCGTGTAAAGATTTATGCTAATGCGCTCAGGTCAAATGTAAATGACTTGACACAGACTGGAGACTTGGAACTAGGTCGGTCATGCGGTGACTTACAGGTACATGAAACTGGGTATCGGGGTGATTCGATCACGTGACCGCAATACTTATTTCTTGAATCTTTTTTATCGGGCTCAGAGGAATGAAGCAACCACCCCCTCAGTCTCTCTCTCTCTCTCTCTCTCTCTCTCTCTCTCTCTCTCTCTCTCTCTCTCTCTCTCTCTATCTATCTATCTATCTCTCTCGCTCTCCCCCTTCCATCTTTGCCCTGGGTTATTAAAGAATATAAATGAAGTAAACACTATTCCTCTTCATTAATTCCTCTTTTATTAATACCATCTTCAAGGCAACTTTTATTAATACCATCTTCAAGGCAACTTTTATTAGCAACATCTTCATTGCAGCTTTTATTAATACCATCTTCAATGCAACTTTTATTAGCAACATCTTCATTGCAGCTTTTATTAATACCATCTTCAAGGCAACTTTTATTATTAGCACCTTCAATGCAACCTTTATTAATACCATCTTCAATGCAACTTTTAATAATAGAATTTTCAATGCAACCTTTATTAATAGCACCTTCAATGCAACTTTTATTAATACCATCTTCAATGCAACTTTTAATAATAGAGTTTTCAATGCAACCTTAATTAATACCATCTTCAATGCAATTTTAATTAATACCATCTTCAAGGCAACTTTTATTAGTACCATCTTCAATGCAACCTTTATTAATACCATCTTCAATGCAATTTTTATTAATACCATCATTAATGCAACTTTTATTAATACTATCTTCAATGCAACTTTTATTAATACTATCTTCACTGCAACCTTTATTAATACCAGCTTCAATATAACTTTTATTAATACCATCTTCAATGCAACTTTTATTAATACCATCATTAATGCAACTTTTATTAATAACATCTTCAATGCAACTTTTATTAATACCATCTTCAATTCAACTTTTATTTGTAACATCTTCAATGTAACTTTTATTAGTAACATCCTTAATGTAACTTTTATTAGCAACATCATTAATGACTTTCTATTGTTGTTTTTTTGTCATTACAGGATACAGTTGTCCATAAGGCTAAGTACATCATACAACGTGCCTTGGAAGCCCACAACCACTCAGCCGCAAACTCTGCCGGGGTGGGCATGCACGTCAGGAGAGGGGACAAGCTGCACTGGAGTGCTGTAGACCTTGGCTACCGGGTAGCTCCACGGGAATACTTCATCCGTGCCATGAAGTACTTCAGGGACAACGTGAAAGGGGACATTGTCTTCTTGGTGGTGACCGACGATCTGCAGTGGTGCCAGGGGAATCTTCTAGGCCTTCCTGGGGTGATCCTGACGGGGCAACACGATCCCGCTGTGGACCTGGCCATCATGAGTCTGCTGGATCACAGTATTATCAGTCTGGGGGCCTTTTCCTGGTGGGGGGCCTTCTTGGCTAAGGGAACTGTTGTTTACTACAGGGATTTTATTGATAAGGATTCTAAAATTTACCAGCAGTTTGACCCCAAAATGGAGGATTACTTTTTGCCAGAATGGGTTGCACTACCTTGATATTGAATATGTTTATATCCAGATATATCTCTAGTTCTTTCACTCCCACTCTCTCGCCTGACCTCTCCTTTTCTCTTTTTATGTTTCCCCTCTCTCTGTCTGTCTCTCTCTCTCTCTCCCCCTCTCTCGACCCCCTTTGCTTCTCACTTCTCTCATTCTTTCCCTTGTTCTCTTCTGCTTTTTATACTCCTCTTTTCCTCGGCATTTCCTCATTCGACCCGGACCTACCTCTTTCTCCTTTCCTGTATCTCTTTCTCCCATTCTCACTCCACTTTTTACTCCCCTCTTACTCAGTATAATCCCTTCCAACTGGATGGCTCACACTCACGCCACCTCGTCACTGCCCCGTTGTGCCATTACATGTCACGTAGGGCTAGCAGTCTATTCGTCCATTGTGTTCAAACCTGGCCAATCAATTAGATATCAGGGATGGAATTCAATCCAGAAACTGTAGCCTCTCTCACCAACGATCGCTTTAGGGTTTTTTTCTGGGACATCCTCCATTCCTCAGAACCTTCAATTCCCATTTTAGTAAAGCTCTTCAATACTTTGTGAGTATTAATTATCTATGCATGCATTTCTCTGCCTGTCTGTGTGTGCACCGAAACCCATCCTGTTTTTTTCTATACAGTCTGAAAACTTCAGCTTAAAAACACGGCACATTTGCCCTAAACACACACACACACACACACACGTACATACACGAACAGACACACATACACAGAGGACAATAACTTGGTTTGCCACTCTATGCACGTCAACTATGGTGCCTGACCCACCACCCCCCCCCCCCCCCTTTTCCTTGCCTAATATACTATCAAATAGAACACATCATTTTGTTGATCAACATATCTACTTTTCTTCTTCGCGTTCAACATCTGTAAACTCCAGTGGAAAGTTTTGGGTGTTCGTCCACCTCGGAATTTTGAGCTTGTTCCAAAACCTGAATGTAGCGTGCAGATGCACACCGACATCGAAGAATGTCCCTAATTAGTCGACTCCTACGACATGTTTGCTATAGAAGCAATGGGTCTGTTGTTGCTTTCTCCACAATGGGATCCCGGAACCTACACGGCGATAATCCACATATTAATTAAGAGACCTATTGTTCCCTGATGGGTTTCATATTTTCCCGACAATATGCACCATTCAGTAAACATGTTTTTTGTGTGTCAGGTATTGATTATCACTTTTATAATGCAGAAAAAGTGCATTCCTAGGTGTCCACTGCCTCGCAAAGAAAACGGTAAGTTAGACTGAGAGCAAAAAACACGGGGAAATATACTGACAGCGGCAGTCATATCGCTAAATAATATAACGAACCACAAGGCGATCTCGGATATTGCGAATTTATGTTGTGAAGAACAATTTCTTTATCTTTGTTATTGCTTTAACTCTTTTTAGGATAAGAGATATTTCTGATAAGAAGAACCATTTCTTGGTTCCCTGGTAAGTTCTTTTTATCAGGTCTGCAATATATATATATATATATATATATATATATATATTATATATATATATATATATATATATATATATATATATATATATACACGTTAGTCGTATGTGTGTGTGCGTGTGTGTGTGTGAATGTGTCCATGTATTTTTGACAAAAGATGCATATATTAAATTTCAGAACAATAAGAGAATTAGAATTTGTTTTCTTATAACGAAATCTGTATGTCCTATAATAAGTAAACAGTTAAGGTAAGGGATATTTTTCAATGCCTTTAAGCAAATGGGCATATCGGACGAGACCTATATTTTATAGATCAATGGGCTCTTAATGGGTGGTGGGGTCCGCATCATGTAAGCCGTCTTTACCTCCCAGGACTTGGGTTAGGTATCCTATTATGTTACTGCCACGACCAGCTCCACATATAAGGCCGTACAGCTTAAACAGGAATTCCCGTTTTTGTGAGGCTGGCGTGGCTGGTCGGTGGTAATATTTGTTATCGAGCAGATTTATACACAAATTGAACTACAGTTTAATTAATTTGGAACATGTGTTATAATGAATTTTCATTTCAAAGATAAATATTTTCTAATAGCCCATTTATTTATCGACAGAATAATAATTCATTAAATAACGCATCTTGAGTGAGTGAGTAACTTTCTACCCCACCAGCACATCACACAAGCGATAAACACCTGATGACACAAAGTGTCACCATGTGGATGAGGATCGCCGTGGAGAGGTCCCAGAAACCGCGTTCAGACAATTGGCCATATTTATGGCCTGCCTATATTGCGGCCCCTGGCAAAAGCCAGGGTGGGGCTTCAAATAACAAAAAATTTCGTCCTAAAGAGGACGAAATAAATTGGATATAATTAGAAAAATCAAATAACGTATATTGCAAATTATGTGCGTGTGCCTGAGCGCGTGTGTGTATTATGGATTGGATTGGTTTTTTACCCCACCAGGACATCACACAAGCGATAAACACCCGATGACACAAAGTGCCACCGTGCGGATGAGGATCACCGTGGAGAGGTCCCAGAAACCGCGTTCAGACATTTGGCCATAATGATGACCTGCCTATATTGCGGCCCCTGGCAAAAGCCAGAGTGGGGCTTCAAATAACAAATTCTAATTCAAATTCTCTTTCTTTGACCACTTTCAGCTAGGTCCGTTCACATTTCTGCTCACTTTCCTTTCAGCTATATTTGTGGTGACGTTTTCTGGTCGCGATCTTATTTGATTCTGGATTGTGTTCATTCAAATAACAAAAAATAACGTCCTAAGAAGGACGTAAGAAAATGTGTGTATTATGTTGGTACACAAATTATTTGTACTAACAAATAAAATGTGCAGTTGTAAATTATGAACTTATAAGGACATAGGAAATACACAGCCATATGCAGTAATTCCTGTTGATTCTTACAGGAGATTTCAAGATAAGAAGAGATAATTGAATGACACTAAGAGCGTCCTAAATTATATTTACTGTCGTCCAACCGTGAATTTCCATTGTTGCAAAGAATAGAAACGTTTGAACACAACCACAAAGGGAACGAAGCCATTAGGTGAAGAACCTCAAGATTTAATTGCTTACCTCCCTTTGCTAATACAATTTTGAGGGCACGACTTTTGGAAGGGACTTCTCCAGGCTATTCCGGCATAGTGGGTAATGAACAGGCAGACAGATTGGCTGGATCTGCACCACTGGGGGTGGGGATGGAAGGGGTGACCCGGGGGAGGGGAGGGGGTGAATTGGTACATGACAACGGAATCAGTAGAGAAACAAGATTATTATGGCCTGGAGAGAATGAGGCACCTGGGTTTAACCAGAGGGACTGGCCGGCTCACTACACTCAGCGAAAAGGAAAAGGGACACGTAATCAGAATGTGACCGGCACCATCAGTGCTGGGAACTTTGCACTGGCTGCTGAAGATGAGGACAGGGCACGCATGGTATTGCCCCAAGTGCTATGATGTCAATTCTTGACTCAACTCAACTAAACTTGGAAGGGACTTACACCAGACCATTAAGACAACCCTAAACTGGACTACAGGTGCTTCAGTATAACTGCTATATGGCTGTTCATTGTAATGCTATAGCAGTTCTCACATATACCAATGAAAGTTAGTCAACTACTTGAGACAAGGAAAGTTAGTTGCGTATCCTTTACAAGGCATTGCAGAACAAACCCCAGAATTTTTTAGCTGTTGTGGTTTATCAAGACAAATTTTACGTTCAGTAGTTTGCTATTGCTTGTGAACGGTCAGCTGTAGGTAACTTTGTCGAAATTAATGAAAAATAAATCGTCCGAAGCTGGGATCGAACCTCGCACACTGGTATTACGAAGCCACATACGCTGACTAAGACAACGAATGATAGTTAAATGTACTCGAAAACAAATGCCCAAGGAAAATATTGAACATAACATGTGTGGCTTAGAAAAGGGGTAAAAAAGAAAGAGAAATGTCTGGGCAACTACTGGATTGGATTATATCCATAATATTAAACAGACTGCACAAGAAAACAGGAGGTAACAAGATGACAAGATGTTGCAGGGTCAGGTCTTGGTCAGATATGACTGAGCTACTGTGTAACAGTAGCCGGTATCACCTGTCTTCTGTAAGCCGAATGTTGGGCGGCGTATACCAAACCCTACATCCCATATTGTGCTTACGGCTTAGGGTGGGGGAGCGCTTTGGGGAGGATCCTTGTCTTATACTAGGAAGAGGAAATGCAACCTGAAAACTTTGTTACGGCAGGGCAGACCAGGCCCTTAGCCTTGGCTGGCAGCTGGTCTAGGAGGGAAGCTTCGAGAGGCAAACAGATAGAGCACTGCTCTGTTGATTCATCAGTTTCTGCAGCCTGCTTCAAACGTACTCCTGTTACCTTTCCTTTGAAGTAAACAAGGTAGGTTGAGAGAGGGATCATGATGCATGGGCAACATTTAGTCTTTACCATACTGCCCAGTCTTTGAGCTATGGAGAGGATGAACTTCATCCCTGGCCGTAACTGCCATCGCCATAGGCTGTGATCATCAAGCAGCTTCATAGCGCAATATACACTATTGTCTGAAGGGACGACAAGGTGCCAATCAATTGCATAAGATAGAGCGGAGTGGAGGAATATAGGCTGAGCCACATGTGACGTATAATGGCACAGTAGAACAATGAATGAATATGACTTTAAGGTTGGGCGAGCTTTCCCAGAGTTCTACCTATCTGAGTTGAATTGAGTTGAGTCACATCTAGCATCAGCAGTTGCGTGGCAAATTCTAAATTTCGAGCACATTGTAAACAAGGATGATGTATTTCAAATTATTTACAGTTCGGCCAACCGTAGGCTTTTTAGGTTCGCGGAAGCGTCAGCCATCAGCCAATTTAAACCAGAATTATGCTGACAAAAGGATATGCTCTTTACCTTAACCAGGTAAAACAGATAGTTTATAAATGTGTTTCAGTTCAAGACAGGGGAGAGGAGGAGTGGTGGGGCTGTGTGGTGGGAAGACAGTGGAGGGAAGGAGCTGTGGGGCTGTGTGGTGGGAAGACAAGGGAGGGGAGGAGTGCTGTGGCCATGTGGTGGGAAGACAGGGGAGGGAAGGAGTGGTGGAGCCGTGGGGTATAGCTATATAATTAAAGTGTAAGGAGGATGGGACAGGAAACAAGTTGGAGACTAATGCTCTACCAGTTTTCTAATGACACAAGTGGTCCACTATGCCGTGATGGTTAACTGTCTCACTTTTCGAATCCTAGAGCAAGGCACTCCACAACTGTGAGGATGAGATGTTTAAGGGGGTCCCTTAAACATCTCATCCTCACAATTGCGGAGTGCCTTGCTCTGACACCAGTAAGCATTCTTTGTTTGTATAATTTTTTCTTCTTCTTCAAAACATCTTCATGACGCATTTTATCCGTTGTTTTTAATCTTCTATAAGACGATGATGATGATGACGTTTAACTCCACAAGGACATCACACAGAGCGATAAATACCCAGTACCAGTGACACACAGTGCCATCATTAGGACAAGCATCAGCGGGTGACAGGTCCCAGAAATACCGTTCAATCTATAGACTGGGTTATAGTTAGGGTGGGGCTTCAAAATAACGAAAAATTACGTCCCGTAAAAAGACGTTCCTGTTATTTAAGAGAATTTCTCTGTAACCGAATCTAACGTTACAGTTCTGAGAAATTAATTTCAGGTTGTTCAACCAGTTAAAAAAGATCGATATAAAACATTATCGTGTGATACTTTCAGCTTGACTCTATCAATTTTAGCACTATCGTGAATGCCCTGGACAATATCGATCTGGAGGATGTCCTGATATTGATACCGGGAGTGTTAATTACTGAAATAACAACGATAATTGTAAAACTAAGGGCAATAACTCTGTCAACAGCTCGATTCTTTCAATAGGCGGAGTATCTGTTCCTGATGCCAGCGGCGTGTCGTATTTGTTGGGGGAGGGGGGTAGGGGGATCAGTGGCGTATCGTAACCAGAAGCATAAAAAAAGGGAGGGGGGGGGGGTGTGTTCTGTTTGCCTAGGATTATTTTAATTGCACACGGATATCTTCATAACAGAAGCATTTTTTTTCACACAGATTACACAAAGGGAGAAAGCTCGGCAACACAGAAGAAGCTGCATGTATATTCTTCAATTCTATGTCCCAATGTTAGAGGCATAAAGGAAAAACAAATATAATGAGAATAAATCAGTCAAATAGTAATGTTGTTTCTCCTAATGGCACCCCACTCTAAGATGTGGAGTCGTACACCTATTTAGGCAGTAATATAGATAAAGATGGAGGAACTGATAGAGATATTAAAACAAGAATACAAAAGGCAAGAGGAGCTTTCAAAGCACTATTAAATTTCTGGAAGTCAAAAGAAATTAAAAGAAATACTGAACTAAAATCTTTTAATTCCTATGTCAAATCAGTACTTTTGTATGGGTCGGAAACATGGAGAACAACTAAGGCAAATACAAATAAATTACAGACATTCATTAACTGGTGCTTGCACAGAGTAGAGAAAATTAAATGGTATGATAGAATAACTAATGTAGAACTTTGGGAGAGAACTAAACAGGCTCCAGTGGATCAGGAGGTGAGGAAAAGACGCTGGCGTTGGATATTACACACACTGAGAAAACAGGAGAACAGCATAACTAGAATGTCTTTGCATTGGAACCCACAGCGATATAGGCATAAAGGACGGCTACAAACACATGGAGCTGGAGAATGAAGTTAGAAAGATGGAGAGGACATGGGGAGGACATGGGGAGAGCTTCATGTAATGGCGAAGGATAGAACGACGGCGTGAGTTAGTTGAGGGCTTAGGCTCCATTAGGGGATAGAAAAACAGAAGAGAAGAAGAATGTTAGAGGCATTTTTGTTGTTGTTTCAAAGTGCCACCCTGGCTGTTGCCGGCTATCTTAATATAACCCAACCTTTAGGTTGATCAGGGTTGATGAGGTCTGTCCCCGGACGATCGTCATCCGAAATGTAGCACTTTGTGTCACCAGGTGTTTATCGCTCGGCGTGATGTCCTGGTTGGGTTGGTCGTCATCATCATCAGCAAGAATATTTACTACATTGCTATCCAAAGGCTCCTTAACCAAATAGGACTGCAGGTTACACCTGGCTGGTGTCACTGTAGCAGGTACCCTATTAAAAACTTCTGTGGTGATTGAACTACGTATCTGGGATCTGTCGGTTTGACTTGCCAAAGATAAAAAGTTACATTGACCACCCCAACAAAACAAAAAACAAAAAGGGGATAATGCAAAAACACAAGAAACAATCAATGTTTTGAAAAACAATAATTTAAGCAAGAAAATGACTTCAAGTATCTAGGCAGCATAATATTATCCAAAGAAAAAACCGGAGCGGGGATAGATCACAAAAGCAAATCAAATCACTGGACAAAGGTCCCTAACTGTACAGAACAAACGTGGACATTAACAACAGAAGATAAATAACACTTCGAAACAACGGAAATGACGAACACCAAACGTAACCAACATAGACAGGATCAGATATAACAATATCTGGATAAAAGTTGGGACTAAATACTTTTTAAACTACATCAAAAGACAAATAAATTTGTTTGGACATGTGCCAACACTACTACCGGACAGTTGCCCACAGAGAGCCCTGCCACTTAGACAAAATGGAAGCAGAAAAAGAGGTCGACCACGACAGCGATGGATAGATGGAATAGACGGGGTAGTAAATACCAATAACTATATAGCACTTATTAAGTCTCTTACCCGAAGCCTTCTCAAAACCTAACGCCGAATGGGAATTAGTGACTAGAGAAGAAACAAAAATAACACTAGAGAAGAAGAAAAAGAAAAAGAAGAAGAAGAAGAAAAAGAAGAAGAAGAAGAAGAGAAGAAGAAAGAAGAAGAAGAAGAAGAAGAAGAAGAAGAAGAAGAAGAAGAAGAAGAAGAAGAAGAAGAAGAAGAAGAAGAAGAAGAAGAAGAAGAAGAAAGAAGAAGAAGAAGAAGAAAAAGAAGAAGAAGAAGAAGAAGAAGAAGAAGAAGAAGAAGAAGAAGAAGAAGAAGAAGAAGAAGAAGAAGAAGAAGAAGAAGAAGAAGAAGAAAGAAGAAGAAGAAAAGAAAGAGAGAAGAAGAAGAAGAAGAAGAAGAAGAAGAAGAAGAAGAAGAAGAAGAAGAAGAAGAAGAAGAAGAAGAAGAAGAAGAAGAAGAAGAAGAAGAAGAAGAAGAAGAAGAAGAAGAAGAAGAAGAAGGAGACTTGCTATTCAGACTGCAATTATGTGATTCCGGCTTAGAGCGCTGTCCACTGGCCCATAGGATGGGATGCGGCCGGGGTCGTAAAAAACAATAACATGACTGTGTGTAAAACGGAATCACATATTCAATAAATTCACTTTTTATGGGTCGTCTCCTTTTTTGAAATTAGTCCGGCGGTAGACTTTTCCCTCGGTTCATTTGCATTTCCATTTTCCATCAGTAACGAGAGAATAATCATCCTGGCTGGTGTAGGAAGAGTCTAGACGTCGCCATCTTGAAGTGTCTTTACGATATATTTGTACCATTTGTAGGGAGATGTAGGATACGAGGGCACTAGAAGGCACTTTCTCATTCCAGAGTGCCGGGTTTGATTCCAGCTGCCGGCTATTTGGCAGCAGACCGCCTTGGGTTATAGTTTGGAGTGGTATCAAGAGCCGACCATACAGGGTTTAGGCAACATTGTCAGACCTAGGCACGCAAACATTGTCTAGTGAAAAACAAACAGAAAGACAATGATAGGGTTGGTTTCACAACATCTTATGAACCAGTGTTCCTCACAATTTTGTTACCGGCGGCCCACCGAAGCATTGATAGTTGTTGTGTCCCCCTCTTGTCAGCTAACGAAACATATGGACAACAAGACAGATATGAAGCAGTGTGTGTGTGTGTGTGTGTGTGTGTGTGTGTGTGTGTGTTAAAAATGAATACACAAAACTACAACGTTTATCCAATGCGACATGTGCTACAGCTTGGAGTTTAGAAAATCTGATTGACACAGCTGGTGCCTTATAGAGCAGGAATCATATCACCAGCACGGGAGTTGTGTCCCTTATACCAGCGGTTCTCGAACTTATTTCGCTGCGACACCCTTGTCAGACAGATTTTTGTTTTTCGTGGAACACCTGCCCTTAAGGCGGTTTAAATACTTAGTAAAAGAAGAAGAAAAAACCGTGTACATTTAATGTTCGGTTGGCTTTAATGCGAAGAATTAAATTCTTTGAATGAATTTTTCATTATTTCCTTTATGTATATGGGAGTTAGTTGCGTATCCTATACAGGACGTTGCAGAGCCAACCCCAGCATTTTTTAGCTGTCGTGGTTTTTCTAGGCAAGTTTTACGTCCAGTAGTTTGCCATTGCTTTCTGGACTGTCAGCTTCTCGATACCATTGTCGAAACCAACGCAAGGCGTAAGGCATACAGCTGGGATCGAACCCGGCACTCCGGCATTACTAAGGCGTTCGTAACGCCTAAGCCACAGACGCCGACATGTATATGGGTAGTTTAGTTAATTTTATTCTCAGATCCTTTGACTCGGAAAGTTTACCCCTGTATCTGTTTTTTTTTTTTTAATGCAAGAGTACGTTCAGAATGCTCCGTAGCCTTGCTAATAGCACTGTTTTCTGATTACACTAACATCCAGAACTCTTCTTGGCTTTCTTCACGGTACTTCTGTTTTGTTTGTTGTTGTATGTTTTAGTATCCAGAAGCCATGAGTTGTTAACGCTTAGGCTCGGTATTATGGATATCGCAACCTTTCGGCCTTGATTCCACGATAAATATCGTAAATCTGGGAGAAATATGGCTTTTCTGCCTACCCCCGGGAGTGAACCCAGACCACAAGGAGTTCGTCTCTCGGTCACCGCACAATCTGGTTTAGCCAACTACGCTAGAAAGCCGGGCGTACTTCTGTTTTAAACTGCTGTCTTCTCTGATCCCAAGCAGGCACCCTGTTTGAAAACCTCTGCCCCTTTACCAGTCTTAGACTAAATCACACATTACGGAACGTCGGGCTGCCCAGATACGATATAACTGTTTTACACAGAGTTTACGAGATTTAAACCTGTTCGATTGTTGAAGGAATCCCTGATAGCCTGAGATCCTCCCTCCCCACCTCCGTCACCTCCAACCCCTTTGACCCACAAAGTGTATTAAGCAACAGGGGGCGACAATGTTACATATCACATGTACTGCAACACCGGTGTAACCAATCAGATATTGACAAGAAAAGATTAAATACAAGATAAGGTTTACTTCAGTCGTGTTCAAACAGTACATACATATGCTGATACCAAACCAACATACACGCTACAATTTAAATTCATAGAAAATCGTTACATTCTACAACAAAAGAACAGCAAACTGATTTAGCAAAGTTTGCTGAACCTTATCACGTCCAACATCAACTCAGCACAAAATGATAAGCATTGAAACGCTCTAGTGATAAATGTTATTGGAGCTAGCAGCTTATACCAAATAGGCAAAACTTTGGGAAATGGTTCTTTTCTATTTCGCTTTAGGCGGGCGTAGGTTCTGTGGCTAAGTCGATGCAAACGCTTCGTAATGCCGGGATGCCAGGTTCGATCCCAGCTGCGGGTCATGAGCCTTGCTTTGGTTTCGACAGTGGTATCAGGGGGCCAACCATCCAGTAGGCAACTAACCTTTTCAAGACGAGCAGAGCCACGTTCTGATACTAACCGCATATGGCCCGCTGGCCGTCTTTCCCCACCCCATTGCGATTGTAGATAAAACTGGCTGAGCTCCTCAAAATACAGGGTGTTATTTTCTGTTCTCTTCATCCTTTCAGACCATACGAGTACCATAAGGATAATTGGAATGTTTCTCGAACGGATTTGAAAAATAGCCCCTAACGACTTTGTTTATTCTAGTGCCCACGGGAATGTTGTCTTCTCTGTCATTTCCCAATAAGAAAAAAAAAAATGGTCTGAAGATTTAAGGGTCCCATTTGTTAACTCTGCGTATTGACTCCTGGACAGCTGTGGTCTC
Source organism: Candidula unifasciata (assembly GCA_905116865.2). NCBI lineage: Eukaryota > Metazoa > Mollusca > Gastropoda > Stylommatophora > Geomitridae > Candidula > Candidula unifasciata. The sequence continues at coordinate 82,740 of CAJHNH020000540.1, read as the reverse complement.
TGTAGACTTGCCTGTTTGTCATTTGGTTTTTGTTCGGTATATTTCCTTGACAACAGCTGTTGAATACTGGTATTTGCTCTTTTGTTAGAGGTTTGTACACAGTGTGTAGGTTGGCAGTAACATGTCGTAAAGTTTGCAAATTTATAGTCCGATCTGTCTGTCTGATGGATAGACAGAATTAGTCCGTCTGTCTCTCTGTCTTTCAGATTGTCATCTCTCTAACTGTCTTCCTGCGTATCTGTCTGTCTATCTGTAAAGGTGCAATTCGGCTTATTTGTTGACTTGTCAGTCTCTGTCAGAACAGGAAGAAGAAAAAGAAGAAATAATAAAAACAATAATAAGAAAAAGACAAAGAATAAGAAGCAAACGAAATAATAATAGTAACAAAAAGAAGAAGAAAAAAAAAAAAAAATAATAATAATAATAAAAAAACAACAACAATAATAATAAGATAGAGAAAAAGAAGAAGAATAAGCACAAGAAAAAGAAGAAGAAGAGACAAAAAAAGAAGAAGAAGAAGAAGAAGAGGAAGAAGAAGAAGACGATGAAGAGGAAGAAGAAGAAGATGATGAAGAAGAAGAAGAAGAAGAAGAAGAAGAAGAAGAAGAAGAAGAAGAAGAAGAAGAAGAAGAAGAAGAAGAAGAAGAAGATGAAAGAAGAAGAATCAAGAAATCGAGAATCATGACGACGAAGAAGATGAAGAGGAAAAGACGACAAAGAAGAAGATGTAGAAGAAAAAAGAAGAAAAAGATGAAGAAGAAGAAGAAAAAAAAAAAAGAAAGAAAAGAAGAAGAAGAAGAAGAAGAAGAAGAAGAAGAAGAAGAAGAAGAAGAGAAGAAGAAGAAGAAGAAGAAGAAGAAGAAGAAGAAGAAGAAGAAGAGAAGAAGAAGAAAAGAAGAAGAAGAAGAAGAAGAAAAGAAGAAGAAAGAAGAAGAAGAAGAAGAAGAAGAAGAAGAAGAAGAAGAAGAAGAAGAAGAAGAAGAAGAAGAAGAAGAAGAAGAAGAAGAAGAAGAAGAAGAAGAAGAAGAAGAAGAAGAAGAAGAAGAAGAAGAAGAAGAAGAAGAAGAAGAAGAAGAAGAAGAAGAAGAAGAAGAAGAAGAAGAAGAAGAAGAAGAAGAAGAAGAAGAAGAAGAAGAAGAAGAACCACAAGAGGCACTGCCCGGTAGGTATAATAAAACGGATGTGCACCACTAGCTATAAAACATCCCACGGGTTTGGAAAAGCCATATACAACTGTATCGATAGTTATAAATCCGACATGGAAATCCAAACGTTGCCATGGTGATCATGACGGGGGAGCCAGATTTCCAGAACTGGTTCGGTAATTTGTTATTTCCCGCTTTCTGCCAGGCGGAATTAACCAGCTAAATGGAGAATCAGTTGTAACGCCTGTGCAGATAAAACAAATAACTAGGTTGAATATCAGCTCAGTTGTTAAGTAAAAATTAACAAATGATACTTTCTACACATTAAGGCCGTCTGGGCACATGCTGATAGGAAAATACTTTCGTTTACCAGTTAGTGGTGGAAAATTGTTGGAAAGTAAAGGCGACTGACATGATAATGATCACAAAAGTAGTATGGTATAATCGAAGGCAGAAGCTACCTGCTTGATATTTATGAGTCTACGGGCCAACATTTTCTGGACACAGTAACTAAAGATAACTCGTTGTGTCTGGAACAAGGCTTGAAGTGTGAATCAATCTACATGCCAAATCCTCTTCATAGCCTAATATGTTCTCTTCCTTTTTCATTCTTGGCTAGAACACACCTAAGAAGTCTGGCATGTCCAATGGTCACTACTATTGTTTTAGAATTAACGCATTGCCGAATTGTAATCACGGATATGTTTTCACTGACATCTCGTAGGAAACTGTCTTCTGGTAATAAAAGAGTTAGAAGATATATGGATTTTGCAGACGATGGCATCAATAATCTAGTGACCCGTCTAAATGTTTAAAACCTGGAACATTGTTTGAAGACAACTAAACTCATTCAATACTGAGACATACCTTCATAGGTGCCGGAAACTGAGGGTTGCTGGGGCTCCCCCTTTTCCTTCTAATATATGTAGGTGGTCAAGGCCCACCAGTCATATCTAGAGGAAGAGTGTCGTTCAAACCCACAAGGACACGATTAAAAACTTAGAGACACAAAGTGCCAACATTCGGATGAAGATCACCCGGACAGAATTTCCGTTAGGTTGTGATAACGCCGCAGACTGAAGATAAGCCGAAGCATTAAAGAAACGAATATTTATTGGAAGTCCGCTCTGTGGCTAAGTCGATGCGAACGCTTCGTAGTGCCGGGATGCTAGGTTCTATCCCAGCTGCGGGCCATGCGCCTTGCGTTGGTTTCGACAGTGGTATAAAAAAACCCGACAGTCCAGGAAGCAATGGCAAATTACTGGACGTAAATTTGACTAGAAAAACCACACAACAGCCAGGGACTACTGGGGTTGGTTCTGCAACGTCCTGTAAAGGATACGCAGCTAACCTTATTATATTGGAATGGTATGAACGAAAGGAGAGGGAGGTAGGTAGGTCAATTCTACCCCACCAGGACACCACACAAATGATAAACATCCGGTAACACAAGGTTCCACTTTGTGGATGAGGATCACTCGTGGAGAGGTCTTGGAAACCCCGTTCAGCCGTTAGGCCATATTTTAGGCCTGGCTATATTTAGGGCCTCCGGCAAATGCCAGGCTGGGGCTTTAAAATAACTAAAAATTACATCCCACAGGGAGACGACAAGTGATACTAATTTAGCTTTATAGAAGGAGTGGCTCCATTTCGCCATAGGAAGACGCCCTCGTTTAGCCATTTTTGTTATATATCTTATATTATTATAGTATTACTACATGTATATTTTTATATTTAATATTTACCACCCAGGACAAAATAATAATAACAAAAATAATTATAGTAAACAAGACTAAAGCCTCTTGAGCCCAGCCCCAAGAAATTTATGTGGCTCCCGAAACCCACACAGACAATCCTCCTAACAAAACTATTCGGGGATCTTGTTTGTTTGTTTGTTTGTTTTAGGAACCAGAAGCCATGAGTTGTTAACCCTTAGGCTATCGCAACCTTTCGGCCTTGATTTCATTGTAAATACCGTAAATCTGGGATAAATGTGGCTTTTCTGCCTACCCCCGGGATTGAACCCGGACCACAAGGAGTTCGTCAACCGGTCTCCGCGCAATCCGGTTTAGCCAATTACGCTAGAGAGCCGGGCATTCGGGGATCTAAACCGTTCTTACATTGCAATCATTTTCTCCGAGAAAGAAGGGGTCGGGATGATGAGGTAGAGGGATTGGGGGGGGGGGGAGGGGGTTGAAAAGAGAGAGAGAGAGAGAGAGAGAGAGGGGGGGGGGGGTCGGGGGGGGGGTTGAAAGTGGCCCGAGTCCCATAGTAAGGCGGCCCGGCCCCTAACAATATCAATAACAAATATGGCAAGGGAAACAACTTTGGTCGCTTTTTTTCTCTGGTCTTCGATCAAACAGTTTACCTCAGAGGCTATAGTTTTCATTCGAAGGCGATGATGTCACGAAAATCAGTTCGTTCATTCAGAAGTAATTTACAGTAATTTGATAATCGGTTGCTACATTCAGTTATTATTGTTGTTTTGTTTTGTGGCTACAGTAAACAACTGTGACATTAGGTCGTACATAATCTTTCCTTTGCCCAGCGAAATGTGAAGTTACAAAATCAATAGCTACAAATCATTTTAATTTATGGATCAATGCTGTACCTATGCTACGTAACACCATCATCACAATGATAAAAGTTAAGGACCCTTTTAATCATAAATTTAATGTGCAGTAGTATGTCTGTCATTGCTTACTAACGACACCAAGAACATTCATCTTCAGTATTTCCAGCTCTTTAGGTTCATAGCTGCAGATAACACCAGCCTCCATTCATCTCTGTTATTAGCATTCTCTTTCCTCCTGGTAACTACAAGTGGTTGTAGATCTGCTTGGATATTATCTCTTTGCCGTCTTCTTGGTCTGCCTTGTGGTTATAACTTCACTAAACTTCTAAGGCGGTATGTCGGAACTATAAAACTATGTTTACAGTCTTTAAGTGGTAAAAGCCACGGCCCACTATAGCTTTTTAAAAGGTCATCCGGGTAAATGGAAATTCCCGTTTCTGTGCGTCCCAGGGGCCAGTGTGTATTCACTGTGTTTTTTCGAGTAGATTTATAGGCAAATTAAACTAGTTTTATTAATTTGCATCACGTTTTTTCTTTGAAATAATTATAAGTTTGAATTAAAAATTACTGTGCTATATATTATTATTATTTTCATTATTATTATATTTTCTTATAGCATACTAATTTATCTTCAAAACGAAAATTAATTAAAAATAAAACGTTTTGCAAATGTCAGTAGTACACCAGTTACACTGTCTTGCTTCAGTGGATGATGTCAGTAGTACACCAGATACACTGTCTTGCCCCAGTGGATGATTTCAGTAGTACACCAGATACACTGTCTTGCCTCAGTGGATGATGTCAGTAGTACACCAGATACACTCTTTTGCCTCAGTGGATGATGTCAGTAGTACACCAGTTATACACTGTCTTGCCCCAGTGGATGATGTCAGTAGTACACCAGATACACAGTCTTGCCTCAGTGGATCTCAGTAGTAGTACACCAGTTACACAGTCTTGCTTCAGTGGATGATGTCAGTAGTACACCAGATACACAGTCTTGGCTCAGTGGATGATGTCAGTAGTACACCAGATACACACAGTCTTGGCTCAGTGGATGATGTCAGTAGTACACCAGTTACACAGTCTTGGCTCAGTGGATGATGTCAGTAGTACACCAAAAAATTGTCTTGCCTCAGCGGATGATGTCAGTAGTACACCATATACATAGTCTTGGCTCAGTGGATTATGTGGATGTATAATGCATGTTTACCAGCTAAAATGTAAGCAGTTTCTGTTGAACCTATTGTTTCTATATTTTTTCTCTCTATGATGTTCTGTCTACCTTAGGCTGAAAATGGGATATTCCAAGCAATTCGGTCCCCTTGCCCCTCCCACCCTCCACTATCCCACCACTTTCATTAGGAGACTAATGCATTTTAAAAAGATGAAATTATATAAGCCTATCAATTGTATAAGGCATACTGATGATTTGATATTAACATGTTTTTGTCTAGTTTCCCCTTTAAATTGTAACATATGTTACAATTATATGTTACAGTTATATATTAATAACAAATATGGCAAGGGAAACAACTTTGGTCGCTATTTTTCTCTGGTCTTCGATCAAACAGTTTACCTCGGAGGCTATAGTTTTCATTCGAAGGCGATGATGTCACGAAAATCAGTTCGTTCATTCAGAAGTAATTTACAGTAATTTGATAATCGGTTGCTACATTCAGTTATTATTGTTGTTTTGTTTTGTGGCTACAGTAAACAACTGTGACATTAGGTCGTACATAATCTTTCCTTTGCCCAGCGAAATGTGAAGTTACAAAATCAATAGCTACAAATCATTTTAATTTATGGATCAATGCTGTACCTATGCTACGTAACACCATCATCACAATGATAAAAGTTAAGGACCCTTTTAATCATAAATTTAATGTGCAGTAGTATGTCTGTCATTGCTTACTAACGACACCAAGAACATTCATCTTCAGTATTTCCAGCTCTTTAGGTTCATAGCTGCAGATAACACCAGCCTCCATTCATCTCTGTTATTAGCATTCTCTTTCCTCCTGGTAACTACAAGTGGTTGTAGATCTGCTTGGATATTATCTCTTTGCCGTCTTCTTGGTCTGCCTTGTGGTTATAACTTCACTAAACTTCTAAGGCGGTATGTCGGAACTATAAAACTATGTTTACAGTCTTTAAGTGGTAAAAGCCACGGCCCACTATAGCTTTTTAAAAGGTCATCCGGGTAAATGGAAATTCCCGTTTCTGTGCGTCCCAGGGGCCAGTGTGTATTCACTGTGTTTTTTCGAGTAGATTTATAGGCAAATTAAACTAGTTTTATTAATTTGCATCACGTTTTTTCTTTGAAATAATTATAAGTTTGAATTAAAAATTACTGTGCTATATATTATTATTATTTTCATTATTATTATATTTTCTTATAGCATACTAATTTATCTTCAAAACGAAAATTAATTAAAAATAAAACGTTTTGCAAATGTCAGTAGTACACCAGTTACACTGTCTTGCTTCAGTGGATGATGTCAGTAGTACACCAGATACACTGTCTTGCCCCAGTGGATGATTTCAGTAGTACACCAGATACACTGTCTTGCCTCAGTGGATGATGTCAGTAGTACACCAGATACACTCTTTTGCCTCAGTGGATGATGTCAGTAGTACACCAGATACACTGTCTTGCCCCAGTGGATGATGTCAGTAGTACACCAGATACACAGTCTTGCCTCAGTGGATCTCAGTAGTACACCAGTTACACAGTCTTGCTTCAGTGGATGATGTCAGTAGTACACCAGATACACAGTCTTGGCTCAGTGGATGATGTCAGTAGTACACCAGATACACAGTCTTGGCTCAGTGGATGATGTCAGTAGTACACCAGTTACACAGTCTTGGCTCAGTGGATGATGTCAGTAGTACACCAAAAATTGTCTTGCCTCAGCGGATGATGTCAGTAGTACACCATATACATAGTCTTGGCTCAGTGGATTATGTGGATGTATAATGCATGTTTACCAGCTAAAATGTAAGCAGTTTCTGTTGAACCTATTGTTTCTATATTTTTTCTCTCTATGATGTTCTGTCTACCTTAGGCTGAAAATGGGATATTCCAAGCAATTCGGTCCCCTTGCCCCTCCCACCCTCCACTATCCCACCACTTTCATTAGGAGACTAATGCATTTTAAAAAGATGAAATTATATAAGCCTATCAATTGTATAAGGCATACTGATGATTTGATATTAACATGTTTTTGTCTAGTTTCCCCTTTAAATTGTAACATATGTTACAATTATATGTTACAGTTATATATTAATAACAAATATGGCAAGGGAAACAACTTTGGTCGCTATTTTTCTAAGGTCTTCGATCAAACAGTTTACCTCGGAGGCTATAGTTTTCATTCGAAGGCGATGATGTCACGAAAATCAGTTCGTTCATTCAGAAGTAATTTACAGTAATTTGATAATCGGTTGCTACATTCAGTTATTATTGTTGTTTTGTTTTGTGGCTACAGTAAACAACTGCGACATTAGGTCGTACATAATCTTTCCTTTGCCCAGCGAAATGGGAAGTTACAAAATCAATAGCTACACATTATTTTAATTTATGGATCAATGCTGTATCTATGCTACGTAACACACAATGATAACAGTAAAGGACCCTTTAAATCATAAATTTTATGTGCAGTAGTATGTCTGTCATTGCTTACTAACGACACCAAGAACATTCATCTTCAGTATTTCCAGCTCTTGAGGTTCATAGCTGCAGATAACACCAGCCTACATTCATCTCTGTTTTTAGCATTCTCTTTCCTCCTGGTAACTACAAGTAGTTGTAGATCTGCTTGGATATTATCTCTTTGCCGTCTTCTTGATCTGCCTTGTGGTTATAACTTCACTAAACTTCTAAGGCGGTATGTCGGAACTATAAAACTATGTTTACAGTCTTTAAGTGGTAGAAGCCACGGCCCATTATAGCTTTTTAAAAGGTCATCCGGGTAAATGGAAATTCCCGTTTCTGTGCGTCCGAGGGGCCAGTGTGTATTCACTGTGTTTTTTCGAGTAGATTTATAGGCAAATTAAACTAGTTTTATTAATTTGCAACACTTTTTTTCTTTGATATAATTATAAGTTTGAATTAAAAATTACTGTGCTATATATTATTATTATTTTAATTATTATTATATTTTCTGATAGCACATAAATTTATCTTCAAAATGAAAATTAATTAAAAATAAAACGTTTTGCAAATGTCAGTAGTACACCAGTTACACTGTCTTGCCTCAGTGGATGATGTCAGTAGTACACCAGATACACTGTCTTGCCTCAGTGGATGATGTCATTAGTGCACCAGATACACTGTCTTGCCCCAGTGGATGATGTCAGTAGTACACCAGATACACTGTCTTGCCTCAGTGGATGATGTCAGTAGTACACCAGATACACTGTCTTGCCTAAGTGGATGATGTCAGTAGTACACCAGATACACTGTATTGCCTAAGTGGATGATGTCAGTAGTACACCAGATACACTGTCTTGCCTCAGTGGATAATGTTAGTAGTACACCAGATACACTGTCTTGCCTCAGTGGATGATGTCAGTAGTACACCAGATACAGTCTTGCCTCAGTGGATGATGTCAGTAGTACACCAGATACACTGTCTTGGTTCAGTTGATGATGTCAGTAGTACACCAGTTACACAGTCTTGGCTAAGTGGGTGATGTCAGTAGTACACCAGTTACACAGTCTTGGCTCAGTGGATGATGTCAGTAGTACACCAGTTACACAGTCTTGGCTCAGTGGATGATGTCAGTAGTACACCAGTTACACAGTCTTGGCTCAGTGGATGATGTCAGTAGTACACCAGTTACACTGTTTTGGCTCAGTGGATGATGTCAGTAGTACACCAGATACACTGTCTTGCCTCAGTGGATGATGTCAATAGTACACCAGATACACTGTCTTGCCTCAGTGGATGATGTCAGTAGTACACCAGATACACTGTCTTGCCTCAGTGGATGATGTCAGTAGTACACCAGATACACTGTCTTGCCTCAGTGGATGATGTCAGTAGTACACCAGATACACTGTCTTGCCTCAGTGGATGATGTCAGTAGTACACCAGATACACTGTCTTGCCTCAGTGGATGATGTCAGTAGTACACCAGATACAGTCTTGCCTCAGTGGATGATGTCAGTAGTACACCAGATACACTGTCTTGGCTCAGTGGATGATGTCAGTAGTACACCAGTTACACAGTCTTGGCTCAGTGGATGATGTCAGTAGTACACCAGTTACACAGTCTTGGCTCAGTGGATGATGTCAGTAGTACACCAGTTACACAGTCTTGACTCAGTGGATGATGTCAGTAGTACACCAGTTACACAGTCTTGGCTCAGTGGATGATCTCATTAGTACACCAGATACAGTCTTGCCCCAGTGGATGATGTGAGTAGTACACCAGTTACACAGTCTTGGCTCAGTGGATGATGTCAGTAGTACACCAGATACACTGTCTTGCCCCAGTGGATGATGTCAGTAGTACACCAGTTACACAGTGTTGGCTCAGTGGATGATGTCAGTAGTACACCAGTTACACAGTCTTGGCTCAGTGGATGATGTCAGTAGTACACCAGATACAATGTCTTGCCTCAGTGGATGATGTCAGTAGTACACCAGTTACACAGTCTTGGCTCAGTGGATGATGTCAGTAGTACACCAGTTACACAGTCTTGGCTCAGTGGATGATGTCAGTAGTACACCAGTTACACAGTCTTGGCTCAGTGGATGATGTCAGTAGTACACCAGTTACACAGTCTTGGCTCAGTGGATGATGTCAGTAGTACACCAGTTACACAGTCTTGGCCCAGTGGATCTCAGTAGTACTCTAGTCACACAGTCTTGGCTCAGTGGATGATGTCAGTAGTACACCAGATACACAGTCTTGCCTCAGTGGATCTCAGTAGTACACCAGTTACACAGTCTTGCTTCAGTGGATGATGTCAGTAGTACACCAGATACACAGTCTTGGCTCAGTGGATGATGTCAGTAGTACACCAGATACACAGTCTTGGCTCAGTGGATGATGTCAGTAGTACACCAGTTACACAGTCTTGGCTCAGTGGATGATGTCAGTAGTACACCAAAAATTGTCTTGCCTCAGCGGATGATGTCAGTAGTACACCATATACATAGTCTTGGCTCAGTGGATTATGTGGATGTATAATGCATGTTTACCAGCTAAAATGTAAGCAGTTTCTGTTGAACCTATTGTTTCTATATTTTTTTCTCTCTATGATGTTCTGTCTACCTTAGGCTGAAAATGGGATATTCCAAGCAATTCGGTCCCCTTGCCCCTCCCACCCTCCACTATCCCACCACTTTCATTAGGAGACTAATGCATTTTAAAAAGATGAAATTATATAAGCCTATCAATTGTATAAGGCATACTGATGATTTGATATTAACATGTTTTTGTCTAGTTTCCCCTTTAAATTGTAACATATGTTACAATTATATGTTACAGTTATATATTAATAACAAATATGGCAAGGGAAACAACTTTGGTCGCTATTTTTCTCTGGTCTTCGATCAAACAGTTTACCTCGGAGGCTATAGTTTTCATTCGAAGGCGATGATGTCACGAAAATCAGTTCGTTCATTCAGAAGTAATTTACAGTAATTTGATAATCGGTTGCTACATTCAGTTATTATTGTTGTTTTGTTTTGTGGCTACAGTAAACAACTGTGACATTAGGTCGTACATAATCTTTCCTTTGCCCAGCGAAATGTGAAGTTACAAAATCAATAGCTACAAATCATTTTAATTTATGGATCAATGCTGTACCTATGCTACGTAACACCATCATCACAATGATAAAAGTTAAGGACCCTTTTAATCATAAATTTAATGTGCAGTAGTATGTCTGTCATTGCTTACTAACGACACCAAGAACATTCATCTTCAGTATTTCCAGCTCTTTAGGTTCATAGCTGCAGATAACACCAGCCTCCATTCATCTCTGTTATTAGCATTCTCTTTCCTCCTNTGTTTGTGGTTTGAAGGAATGAGATGGGGGACATTTAGTGAGTGATGTGTAAAGGAATGATTGTTTAAAGGAATGAGATGGGGGAATTTAGCATGTTTGTTGTTTGAATAGTGGGGGACATTTGATGATGTTTGTGGTTTGAAGGAATGAGATGGGGGACATTTAGCAGTGATGTTTGTTGTTTAAAGGAATGAGATGGAAGACATTTGGTAGTGATGTTTGTGGTTTGAAGGAATGGGATGGGGGACATTTAGCAGTGATGTTTGTTGTTTAAAGGAATGAGATGGAAGACATTTGGTAGTGATGTTTGTGGTTTGAAGGAATGGGATGGGGGACATTTGGTAGTGATGTTTGTGGTTTGAAGGAATGGGATGGGGGACATTTGGTAGTGATGTTTGTGGGTTGAAGGAATGGGATGGAAGACATTTGGTAGTGATGTTTGTGGGTTGAAGGAATGGGATGGGGGACATTTGGTAGTGATGTTTGTGGTTTGAAGGAATGGGTTGGGGGACATTTGGTAGTGATGTTTGTGGTTTGAAGGAATGGGATGGAAGACATTTGGTAGTGATGTTTGTGGGTTGAAGGAATGGGATGGAAGACATTTGGTAGTGATGTTTGTGGGTTGAAGGAATGGGATGGAAGACATTTGGTAGCAATGTTTGTGGTTTGAAGGAGTGGGATGGGGGACATTTAGCAGCGATGTTTGTTGTTTGAAGGAATGGGATAGGGGAAATTTGGTAGCAATGTTTGTGGTTTGAAGGAGTGGGATGGGGGACATTTAGCAGCGATGTTTGTTGTTTGAAGGAATGGCATAGAAGACATTTGGTAGCAATGTTTGTGGGTTGAAGGAATGGCATAGAAGACATTTGGTAGCAATGTTTGTGGGTTGAAGGAATGGGATGGAAGACATTTGGTAGCAATGTTTGTGGTTTGAAGGATTTTGGTAGCAATGTTTGGATGGAAGGACATTTGGTAGCAATGTTTGTGGGTTGAAGGAATGGGATGGAAGACATTTGGTAGCAATGTCTGTGGGTTGAAGGAATGGGATGGAAGACATTTGGTAGCAATGTTTGTGGGTTGAAGGAATGGGATGGAAGACATTTGGTAGCAATGTTTGTGGTTTGAAGGAGTGGGATGGGGGAAGGACCTTTTATGCAGCGATGTTTGTTGTTTGAAGGAATGGGATGGGGGGGTAGCAATGTTTTGGTTTGAAGGAGTGGGATGGGGAAATTTGGTAGCAATGTTTGTGGTTTGAAGGAGTGGGATGGGGGACATTTAGCAGCGATGTTTGTTGTTTGAAGGAATGGCATAGAAGACATTTGGTAGCAATGTTTGTGGGTTGAAGGAATGGCATAGAAGACATTTGGTAGCAATGTTTGTGGGTTGAAGGAATGGGATGGAAGACATTTGGTAGCAATGTTTGTGGTTTGAAGGAGTGGGATGGGAGACATTTGGTAGCAATGTTTGTGGGTTGAAGGAATGGGATGGAAGACATTTGGTAGCAATGTCTGTGGGTTGAAGGAATGGGATGGAAGACATTTGGTAGCAATGTTTGTGGGTTGGAGGAATGGGATGGGGGACCTTTGGTAGCAATGTTTGTGGGTTGAAGGAATGGGATGGAAGACATTTGGTAGCAATGTTTGTGGTTTGAAGGAGTGGGATGGAAGACATTTGGTAGCAATGTTTGTGGGTTGAAGGAATGGGATGGAAGACATTTGGTAGCAATGTTTGTGGGTTGAAGGAATGGGATGGGGGACATTTGGTAGCAATGTTTGTGGGTTGAAGGAATGGGATGGAAGACATTTGGTAGCAATGTTTGTGGTTTGAAGGAGTGGGATGGAAGACATTTGGTAGCAATGTTTGTGGGTTGAAGGAATGGGATGGAAGACATTTGGTAGCAATGTCTGTGGGTTGAAGGAATGGGATGGAAGACATTTGGTAGCAATGTTTGTGGGTTGAAGGAATGGGATGGGGGACATTTGGTAGCGATGTTGGCGGTTTAATGGAAATTGACGGTGTGGGATGGCGCCATGTGGAGGCAGTGTTCGTATTTTGAGGGAGTGGAGTGCGGACTTCAAGTAGCAATGTTCATATTCTGAAGAAGTGGCTGTGTGAGTTGCCAAGAGGTGGCTGTGTGAGTTACCAAGAGGTGGCTGTGTGAGTTACCAAGAGGTGGCTGTGTGAGTTAACAAGAGGTGGCTGTGTGAGTTACCAAGAGGTGGCTGTGTGAGTTACCAAGAGGTGGCTGTGTAAGTTACCAAGAGGTGGCTGTGTGAGTTACCAAGAGGTTTCTGTGTGAGTTACCAAGAGGTGGCTGTGTGAGTTACCAAGAGGTGGCTGTGTGAGTTACCAAGAGGTTTCTGTGTGAGTTACCAAGAGGTGGCTGTGTGAGTTACTAAGAGGTGGCTGTGTGAGTTACCAAGAGGTGGCTGTGTGAGTTACCAAGAGGTGGCTGTGTGAGTTACCAAAAGGTGCATTTTCATCGGAGGCTAGTGACACACATCCTAAATAAAATGCAAAAATAAACAGACAGGTGGGCAAATAAATGGGCGAATGAAAAGATGATAACATAACCACATTCTGTAATTCGTGGAGTGATGGACCACTGGGTGAATAAATAGATTGGTGGGTATAGATAAACCATGAATATATACACAGAGAGACAGGAAAATATACAGAATTGCAGATAAATAGACAGATATATATCTAGACTGACAGATATAAAGATAGGAAGACATATAAACAGACAGACAAATAGATAGATAGATAGATAGATAGATAGATAGATAGATAGATAGATAGATAGATAGATAGATAGATAGATAGATAGATAGATAGATAGATAGATAGATAGATAGATAGATAGATAGATAGATAGATAGATAGATAGATAGATAGATAGATAGATAGATAGATAGATAGATAGATAGATAGATAGATAGATAGATAGATAGATAGATAGATAGATAGATAGATAGATAGATAGATAGATAGATAGATAGATAGATAGATAGATAGATAGATAGATAGATAGATAGATAGATAGATAGATAGATAGATAGATAGATAGATAGATAGATAGATAGATAGATAGATAGATAGATAGATAGATAGATAGATAGATAGATAGATAGATAGATAGATAGATAGATAGATAGATAGATAGATAGATAGATAGATAGATAGATAGATAGATAGATAGATAGATAGATAGATAGATAGATAGATAGATAGATAGATAGATAGAGATAGATAGATAGATAGATAGATAGATAGATAGATAGATAGATAGATAGATAGATAGATAGATAGAGATAGATAGATAGATAGATAGATAGATAGATAGATAGATAGATAGATAGATAGATAGATAGATAGATAGATAGATAGATAGATAGATAGATAGATAGATAGATAGATAGATAGATAGATAGATAGATAGATAGATAGATAGATAGATAGATAGATAGATAGATAGATAGATAGATAGATAGATAGATAGATAGATAGACAGATAGATAGATAGATAGACAGATAGATAGATTAGATAGATAGATAGATTAGATAGATAGAGGGATGGAGGGATGGATGGATGGATGGATAAATGAATAGATGTATGGATGCAACTTGAAAGTACATCCCCGCCAGTTACACTGCAACCTTTTTGTCTTCTTGCACAGATTGAACTATCGACCGGTGTAGCTGTAAATGGATCGCCTATGAGGAAATTGCATGCATTTGTAGTAAAGCTTTTCGGATTTCAGTCTTCAGAAAGGCTTTTGAGTTATGCGACTGGCAAAAAGCAGAAAATGTCAGTATAATTGATGCATGTGCAAGTCTGTGGTGAGCTAGATGTCAAGATTATCAACTTACATAGGTAGAAGTCTCATCGTGATCCTCATCAATACCATCATTGTCGCCGTCATCGCAATCATTATCATGAAACACATCGACGTAGCAACACATTTCACATCATGCAGTCCTGAAACCCATTCAAACCCATGCTAACTGTCCCATGCTATCGTCGGTGACAAACAAGGTGTCTTTGATATCATGTGACCGACTTCCTCATCCATAGCCGCGCAGGACTACAGGTTACATCTGGCTGGGGTAGTCATTAACGATGCCCTAACTATAATTCCTTTAGAGATTGAACTGGGTATCTGTGATCTATTTTGTTTCTTTGCCTTTCAGACTTAGACATAATAATCTAAGGATGGTATGGACAAATCATGTGGGTAGCAGCCTGACGGCAACAGAGGGATCAGTCGATGGATCCACCTTCTTGGTGGTCGACCCTTGCCTTGTTATACAGGAACCACACACTAAGTCACTAATCTTTCAAAACCATTATCATAAAAGGTTAAACGTTAAAATCAAAAAGATCCACTTTATTTCACTGGGTTTTTCCTCATATAGCTTGGTCTCTCTCCGGCTAGTAGAACGGCTAGCCACCTGAGGAGAGCATCGCACAGAGCAGGAACTCCGTAGCTCCAGTGATAATATACAGGGATTTTTTTTTTGAAAAAAATGCACTCGTCGACTGGACAACGTAGTCGTGGAATGAACCCGCGACCTTCAGGGCGCAGGCCTAGTGTTAACAATTGACCCGACTGGTGTAGAGAGGAAAATGGCCACCGTTTGAGTTCCTGGCCTCTATGTTTGGGGGGGGGGGGGGGGGGGGGGGGGGTGTGGACTGGGGGAACGGAGAACAAACAATCCGCCTCAGAACAATCGTGTCATATTTAGTTTGTTTGTTTTAGTATCCAGAAGCCATGAGTTGTTAACCCTTAGGCTCGGTATTATGGATATCGCAACCCTTCGGCCTTGATTCCATGATGAATACCGTAAATATGGGAGAAATGTGGCTTTTCTGCCTACCCCCGCGAGTGAACCCGGACCACAAGGAGTTCGTCACCCGGTCACCGCGCAATCCGGTTAAGCCAACTACGCCAGAGAGCCGGACAATCATGTCGTAAAAGCAGACTAATTAAGGGTTGGTTCAAATCTGACAATTGGGTCAGATGGTGTAAATATC
Organism: Candidula unifasciata; assembly: GCA_905116865.2. Lineage (NCBI taxonomy): Eukaryota > Metazoa > Mollusca > Gastropoda > Stylommatophora > Geomitridae > Candidula > Candidula unifasciata. The sequence goes on along the minus strand of CAJHNH020000540.1, from coordinate 66,955 downwards.
GCAGCTTAGGTTTGAGCAAAAACACAGCCTGTCGATTACCACTTTAAGAACAATCGCAGAAGACAAGATAACTGACTGACTGACTTTCTATCCCACCAGGACATCACACAAGCGATAAACACCCGATGACACAGTATGCCACCATGTGTGTGAGGATCACCGTGGAGAGGCCCCAGAAGCCGCGTTCAGCCATTAGGCCATATAGCACCATTTGTCGAATGGCATGAGCCAGGGTTGGGCTTCAAAAAAAAAAAAAAAAAACGAAAAATTGCATCCTAAAAAGGACAGTAGTTTTGATTAATATCTAAGACAACATGAGCTGTTACTCGAAATAAACTGAACGCCCTCTGGGTGGTGAGCTACTTGACGATAAAGAGCATGTGGTGAGATTCTCTGGGGTCAGACAAACAGTGCAACAGGTCAAAGAGAGCATCCATGTCTGGAGAGACTGATACAGCGGGGAGTGAACCGGGGTTCTGGACGAGATTCTACCCGCAAGGGGGGAAAAACGGGCGGACTTTAACTCTTTGAGTCCCAAAGAGCGCATCATACGTTCATAGGTTTCTACCAAGAAGCCCAGTAAACGCAAGATGCGCAAATTTTACGTCTCCCTTTACTACCCCTTGGGTCTGGGATTATAAACCCTCTGAGAATCAAAGAGTTAAATCAGGATGCAGCTGACGCCTTCAGTATGGAAACATTTTGTTGGCTACTAAGAACGGATATCAAGCAGTGTTGCTACTATGGATGTTTAACATCCAGATTTAGATGTTTTCCCTTGCATTTAGATAGCGTTTTTGATGTTTAGATAGTGAATTTATAAAATCTAACCTAAGAAACCGGATAAATTTGACCTCTTAAATGCTGTCTTGAGAATAAAATTTTGCCTGATAAGAGTAGGAAAAGGCTGTTCCACTTATCAGCTCCCTGATTGGGTATTAAAAGAAACTGGAACAGCTAAAGCAAACCAGAGTCATTTTAGATCTGAAGCTTCAACTTCATCATCCAAGCTAAGTTTATCCTCTGGATCTTGTAAGGCAGACTTCAGTAAAGATTAGGACCTGATTCTTTAGGATAAGTCAAATCAATTGCTATGTAATTTGTGACTCTTTCTATTTGGATGTTTTTAGATGTTTTCCACGCAAATTTAGATGTTTGTAGATATTTTAAACTCTGTTTTGGATGTTTTTTGTCAAAGAAAAGTGGCAAAACTGATATCAAGCACGTATTGCAACATCCTGAGTGCAATGGTGTCAATTCTTGATTGATTGATTCGTTTATTCACGCATTCATTCTTTTATTTATTATTAAAATGAATTAAAAAAAAAAAAAGGCTAACAACAAAAAAGAGAAACAAACATCGAAGAAAGCCTTTCGATAAAAATTCTTATCGTGAACAAAAATTAACAGACAAATGGTGCTATATAGCTAAAATATTCCAATTCCAGTAATCTACATGAGGTTAGCCCTCTATAGAGAGCACAATTTAGGAAGAGGAAATGCCGAAAGGCGAAACAATATTGAGGTGATGAGGAACCCAAAAAAAAAAAAAAAAATCAATATAAGCGGGGGAGGAGATATAATAGAGCAAACGAGAATGTTGAAAGGCGGGAGTAGACGAGTGTGCAGATCTAAAAAATCCTCATCCGCACGGAAGAATAGATACGAGAACAATCTAAAGAATTGATATAAAAAGAAAAAAATCGTATGTGAAGCAATGAGCTGGGCGAAATTAGAACTCGTCGCCTTAAATTGAAAAAAGTGCCCTGGAGAAGGAAGATGTTTTATTTGTGCCATAATAACGTACAGTAAAACCTCCGCTTCACCAAGAATTGAGAAGGTTCCAAAAATCAAGAGTTCATATTAGGGAAAAAAAAAAAATCCACTATCCATTTACTAGCAAATGTATTATAAATTTTGAGTTTCCATGGCTATGTGGTCATGCCATTTACTGAAAGTCGTGGGTTCGTTCGGTTCAAATGCAAAGGGATCGTCGCCGGAGCTTAGGAGCTCGTTCTTTGTACCATGCTCTCGGCAGGCAGCTAACTGTTCGGCGGAGAGAGACTGAGCCATGTGGGATAAAACCTGGTGCAATGAAGTCGATCGTCTCACCTCTACCTTTTACCTTCACATCATTAGGCCAATATTACATTTATGTTTATGGAATGTTCGTCCTTAAGCCAGCTGCTGGTTTTACTGTCAGAAAATACAGGAACATTTTTAAGTCGATGAGGGACAGATCAGGCCAATGCTGGGTTTAGGCATAGGCAAACTAACCTATAGTTTAGGGCCACAGTTTAGGGTTTATAGTTTAGGGCCACAGTTTAGGGTCTATTGTTTAGGGACCACAGTTTCGGGTCCAAAGTTTAGGGGCCACAGTTTAGGGTCTATAGTTTAGGGCCACAGTTTAGGGTCTGTAGTTTAGGGCCACAGTTTAGGGCCTATAGTTTAGGGCCAATAGTTTAGGGTCACAGTTTAGGGCCTATAGTTTAGGGTCACATTTTAGAGCCTATAGTTTTAGGTCACAGTTTAGGACCTAAAGTTTAGGGCCACAGTTTAGGGCCTATAGTTTAGGGCCACAGTTTAGGGCCTATAGTTTAGGGCAACAGTTTAGGGCCTAGAGTTTAGGGCCAAAAGTTTAGGGCCACATTTTAGGGCCTATAGTTTAGGGCCACAGTTTAGAGTGTATAGTTTAGAGCCACAGTTTAGGGCCTATAGTTAGGGCCACTGTTTAGGGTCTATACTTTAGTGCCACAGTTTAGGGTCCATAGCTTAGGGCCTATAGTTTAGGGCCAAGGTTTAAGGCCTATAGTTTAGGGACACAGTTTAGGGCTTATAGTATAGGGCCACAGTTTAGGGCCTACAGGTTAGGGCCACAGTTTAGGGCCACAGTTTAGGGCCTATAGTTAAGGGCCACAGTTTAGGGCCTATAGTTTAAGACGTTACCTAGCAGCCGTTTTTGCCTCGGTGGACCTGGGAGGCAAGTGTAATTGTAAACAAAAATACAACTCGACGAGATTTCTTTATATTTTCTATACGTTCACTGGCTCCAATGAAAGTTTTTTTTGTTCGTCCACTTCTGGATTTAGTCTTCTTCCACAACTTGAATTGTGCGTCTATATTAGATTCACTTACCTGCTTATTTATATTCAAACTGTTGCTTCTTCGCCTTTCAGGCAGATGCGCTTTGACGTCAGAGGAAACACTATGTTATCATAAGTTTGAATATTTGATCAGTCGTCTTTTACGACAAGCTTGATATAGAGGTATGAAAGTCTTTTTTTCCCACTTCCCAAATGGAACCCTGTAACCAGCATGGGGGATGCGGATTCGAACTCAATATCTCCAGACCGGCATGTCAGCGTTTAGCCACTATGCCGCCGGAGCTACTGGTGCGGATGACTGCTTGTAAATGGAAATGTGGCAACGCATGCATGAGTGATTGGGTCCTACAGGAGACAGTCATAGATCAATGACCCTGCTTTCATGTGCCGTACCGTGCGCCTTCGTCTGTCTCCATCTCAGACAATCGCATGTAGGCAGGTGTTTTGCTTAACAACAACGACGTCAACTACGACAACAACAACAATAATCTTTACATTTAACCAGCATCCTAGGAGTAGGAGCTATAGGTTATAATTGTGACTAGGTTATGTGCGCGATATAAAATGTCTCAACATTGCTCGCCACCAAGAGTTATGAAAAGGACGGCTGCAGTGTTGACGGTATCACAGGAGACGGACCTAAATATTTTCCCAATCGGCGACGAAGTCGTCACCGCCGAGCCAATGGCTGAGCCGGTCGCTAATTAGTTTCACAAACAATCACCAGATTCCCATAATTAGTTTGAAAACATTGGACCAAAGTATCAGCCCTCTATCAATTATCTTTTTTAGGGAACAAAGAGGTCCCAAACAGCCTAGGCATTGTTTAAGGGCTCAGTAATAATATTAAATATGCGGCTAAAAATAATTATAAAAAAAAAAAAAAAAAAAAAAAACACGTTTACATTTACTCGCTTAAGACAAACATACGCTAAGCATGAACACAATGTTGCTTCCAGGAGGGATGCATATTTATTACATCGCATGTGCCGGTCCGCGGTTAGCAGACATTTGCGTTTTCCTCACGAACTCTGGGTTGATCGGTCCTGTTGAATATATGTTAACGAAATTTAATTATAGCGGCTAGCCGTTCACATGCGGACATGAAGGTGGTAGTATGTCACGAAAAGAATCCCATCTCGCCGGGAGCGAGATTTCGTGTCGGCTCCCATTCATGCCGTAGACGTTCCCAATGGCTGTTCTGTGTTCTAGGGGTGCTACCATATGCGTTGCCTTCCCTCGCCGTCTACACACACCTAGCGGAAAACCGGCTTCCGTTCGTTCGGGGCTCGATACAAAGGTGTGTAGCTTTTAATTGAGTCAGGCGACATTGAGCTACCTGCAGTGCGAGCCAGTGTGCAAATTGTTTTCTTTTCTCTGTCAACTGCGTCTCTTCAGCAACCGTCACAGGTTGGAGAATTAGTAGCATAGTGCAGGTCACTGACTTGTGGAAAATAAAACGTGTGGCGGCTCACAATGTGGATTATAGAAGGTTTAAAGCGTTGAAAAACACACAGCATGACAGCCATAGAACACAGGGCAGCCCGTGAAAATAGCCACTGCATGGGAACCGACTCGAAATCTCGCGCCCGGCGGGATGGGGTTACGTTCGTGACATGTACCGTAGGTTTAAATGCGAAAATGGAGCTGGACATCTTTTTTTCAAAAATGTTCTTGGCCGACCCAGTTAAGAGGGTAACGGGTAAAGTCCTGGAACGTAAAGGCGGCAAGTGGGATGTTTACCACATAACCCACTGAGTACCGACTGTTTCATAAAGATAGATCTAGCCATAAAAACTCAAAATGCCTGAAGGCGGGAAAAGTAAAGTTTGCCCTTTCCTTTAACCGTAACGGCCACAGAAGTCAGATGTAACCTACAGTCTTGTGCGAGTATCGAAGGGCCAGGGAACAGATACACGTTAAGATATCTATCCCTTATCTTCTTCTTCTTCTTCTTCTTCTTCTTCTTCTTCTTCTTCTTCTTCTTCTTCTTCTTCTTCTTCTTCTTCTTCTTCGCGTTCACCAGCTGTAAACTCTAGCGGAAAGTTCTGGTTGTTCGACAACTTCTGAATTGCAGTCCTGCTCCAGAAACTGAGTGTTGCGTGTGCATCAGTTTTACAGATCTGATTCACTTGAATGCAGACTGTTGGTTCCAAGCCCCTCAGGCAGATGCACTCCGACTTCAAAGGAAGCTTCCAAATTAGTCGACTCTTACGACATGCTTTTGGGTAGGCAGTGGGTCTATTCTTGTTTTTCCCACAATGGGGCCCCGGAACCCACACGGGGATCTATCCCCTATGATGGAGATTAAACAGGGAGAGCACCGGTGCTGGACGGCAAGCCGATCCTTGGCGTAGACAAGTTAGCACAGGGTGCAACGGAACAGAATAATAGACCGCAAGCCCTATACGACACAACAGCATGATGATGTTGATGATAATAGCGGTGATGATGGCACAGTTCTCATTGAATAGGTTCTGGTAACCCACTTTATAAGAAAAATGATACATCCACTACTCCGTAACCAGAATTTCGTTAAAGAAGACTAGTTAACCGTTTACTGAAATTCGATGTATAGGGTAGAACGGCGCATATATCGAAGCCTAGCTGCAAACCGCAAACATCATGTGCCAACTTCTAGCTGTAAACCGCAACACTAAGTGCCAGCCATCTTTTTAACCTTGTATGCAGAAGTTGTGACAGATCCAGAGTGAATAACTCACACAAACTATGCCATAAACTTGGAATGACTTCTGTGAAATTTTTGCAAGAAACACAGAGCGCTTTCATTAAAACTGGACGAGCTAATGCGATGAGAGAACAGGAACGCGCGAGCGAGAATTTGTTATTGCATAATTAAATGGAGCCAGTTATTAACAAGGCTTCTCTGACAGAAAAAGGGTGAAAAGCTGTAAATGTGGGCGGTGAGAGGGGGAGGGGGATTCTTTGCTGTCATTAGATTTAGAATCGCATGCAAAAAACAAAAACAAAAATACAAATTAGGAACGGGAGGTACAAAGTTTCAGGATTTCAGAATGAAGAGAGATAAAAAGTGAAGAAAAAATATACTGACAATAAGCCTGCTCAAAGAGACAATAAGAGGAGGTAGACATGTGGGTTCTTTGCTGATGAAAAAAAAAAAAAAAAAACCTTTTAGCCATCATTCCAAAGGAGGAGCTTTAGGTTATAATTGTGGCTAGGTTATGTGCGCCATATAAAATGGCTTAGCGTTGCAGGCCATCAAGAGCCCTGAAAAGGAGTGGTGCAGTTGTGATGCAATCAAAGCAGAAGACCCAAATATGGTCCCGACCGGCGACGACGTCGTCTAACGGCTAGTCAATAAGCGACCCGGTCGCCGATGAATAAGAAAAGATCTCAGGCCAGTACTCATTGTACTGGAAGAATCGAAACAACAGATGTGAAATATTGGGTGGGTGGGTGGTGTGTGCGTCTGTGTGTGCGTGTGCGCGCGTGCGTGCGTGCGGGAGTGCGTGTGTGTGTGTGAATTCTCTATGTACCCAACATGCTTTGTAGATACAATACAATTATTGTGTACCTGCAGCCGAAGGAGCCAAATTTCTTTTTCTTCTTTTCTCTGCTCCTGGAATGCCTCGCTGCGTCAACACAGCAAGACATCTCTGGAACGGGCTTTTCTGTTCGCTTCTCATCTAGTACTTGTCAGTGTCTCTGATATTTCTATGGTCCATTTTCTGCTTGGTCGACCTCTGGATCTGTTTCTGTCGTATCTGTATAACATTGCTCTCTGTGGTGTTCTGTCTGATGTCATTCTTGTTACATGGCCGAACCATTTGATTTGTTGTCTACATAGTTCACTATTGGTTCTGTGTCGTCTCTCCTCCTGATTATCATCGTTGCTGAGTCGATCTTTCCTTGTTACACCTAGCATAGTACGTAAACATTTCATTTCCGTCAAATGAAATTAGTGAAATTTAGGATTAAATTAAAAAAAAAATTTCCTTTTTCTCTTTTTCTCTCTCTCTCTCTCTTCGACCCCCCCCTCCCCACCATTTCTCTCCTGTTGTCTGTTTCTCTTCCTTTCTGTTTATATATACGTATGTATGTTTAAATTTCTATGAATATGTGTGCGTTTTTTGTTTGGCTTTAATCGCAACCTGGACCTTATTTTCAAAAAGAAAAAAACCATTCCAGAAATTTCCATTTGAATGATAAACGTAAAAACTGATCAAGCGGTGCTTTCAATTTTTTCCCCCCACCCTAGATAACTTAATCACAGTATTCCTTGTCACTGCACAGAATCCGTGATCTATGAAACGTGAAAGATAGAAATAATACCCAACAATATCCATGGAGAGTAACAGGCCGGAATGTTTTATCGATTCCACGTATTTGACACGGCACCGGAGGGAGGGATAAAACGAAACTTTGTCTTTCTCGTTCATGTAACTAAGCAGAGGAGGAAAGCTTTACTTTTTGTTTTAATTTTGCAGTGAGATTTGAACATGTACTTTTCACACATAGGTAGGCAGGATAAAGTAGCGGATAGGTTTCTATCTGTCCGAGGATATTGGGTTTAAACCCCCGTCAAGATGGTCAATTTTTCAGAATTCTTTTTCTTCTTTTTCGCGTTCAGCAGCTGTAAACTTTAGCTGAAAGTTTTGGTTATTTATCCACTTCTAGACTGCAATCTTGTTCCAGAACCTGAGTGTTGCATGTGCATCCGTTTTACAGATCTGACTCATTTGTATGCAGACTGCTGGTTCCTTGCCACTCAAGCAGATGCACTCCGAAGCTCCCAAATAGTCGACGCTTACGACATGCTTTTGAGTAGGCAGTGGGTCTATTCTTGTTTTCCTTATACGGGGATTTTTCAGAATTGAGTTTTGGCTCCCAGGTTGAGAGAGTCTGAAATGCCTACCAGGTAATTCCACTTCCAACATCACCATAAACCGGTCACCCCATAGCTGCTTCGCAAATGTGCCAGTCAAAACCTCACAAAATTTCCACGTGGAATAATACAGACTGTAGTCTCGGAAAAGCGCAGTAGCACACACTCGCAGTAAATGTATAAGACAGCCGCCAGAAGTGTCGACACAAACAGCCCGGCACTTAAAAATTACGTGTAGCAGTTAGGATTGCCTTGATTAAAACATCGTTGGAGGTTGAACAAGGTATCATATATCTGCTATGTTGGGTTGCCATTAAGGATGCAGTTTGTGCAATCTGAAGGATACATTTACTCGGGGATCCGAGATTTCATGGACTGAGTGGTTCGATGTTCGGGAAAGTGGTTTATCGACTGAATAATTAACTAACTAACTAAACTAACTAACTAACTAACTAACTAACTAACTAACTAACTAACTAACTAACTAACTAACTAACTAACTAACTAACTAACTAACTAACTAACTAACTAACTAACTAACTAACTAACTAACTAACTAACTAACTAACTAACTAACTGCCCACTGACCAGCTGACTGACAGATCGACCTGCGACAGTCGAACTATTTGAATCACTAACTAGCTCAGTCGTCTCCTTTCTTTTTTGGTTAGGTGCCCTTTTTTGAGTATATAGCAAGAGGAACCACGCCCCCATCCCCCGCCTGCCCAGAAAATCAGGACAATTCCGCCTGACAATTACAAATCCAGGCTGGGTTCACGTGAATCTCCCCATCGTTGGGATGGTATACTTTCCTAAAGGTTACGGGTATGTCCAGCTGTGTTGTTTGCTTTCTGCATTGTTTTGTATTTATGTTTTCATTTAGAGGAAGAGAATGCCCCTGACATAGGTTGACGCACTCTCTAGGAGGGTGTGTTAGAACCACTTTCTCTATGTTTTTGTTGAAATAAACAACACGCGATATCAGCGGCATTGTGGAACACCCCTGAAACCTTGTGCGAGGGACACGGGGCTCAGAAACTACCAATCAGAAGTAAGCTAGTTTGTATATGGGCGGGGTCCGCGGAGACTAACCTTACTTTTACCCAAATACAAATTGTCTCAATTTCAAAATTGCTTGACGCGCCCTGTGAAACTTCGTCACGCCCCCAGTGGGCGTGTCCCCATGTTACAAACTACTGAAATAACTAATCCCGCATAAACTTCTACAATGTTTTGCGGCCTTGTCATAGAGTCTGCTCATCAAAAACGTGAGAATCCCTGAACAAATCTGTGGCTGAGTTCACCAATCGTCCGTCACACTCCGTGACCTCACAGAAAGTAGTACGTCCAATCACAACCAATTACCGCTGTGTCCCCGGCGATTTGAAGCAGTAACCATAGTAACCCCTCACAGCTTGGCGCGTGCAAACGTGATAATTGTAGGAGCCAGGACGGATGTAAATCTTCGTGGATATTTGTCTTCTGTCTGTTCCAGTTTGGGGCAAATCGGGTTTGGGAAAACAGAAACTGATGAAACAACGCCTGAACGCCTGTATGGAAGGCACTGTCATTGATTGGGGAAGCAAATTGTTTTATACCACTAGGAATCGAAGACAACTGTTGGTTTATATACCAGGGCTTTTTATTTTAACAACAAATGGTGGTAGTCGCCATGAAGTGTACAAAAACGTACTGGTACGTACTACAAAGTGTCTATAAAATAGAGTTAAACAAAAAAGTATGCCCAAATAAAGGTGCCGGTACTGTTAACTGCCAGAAAAAAGCCCTGGTTTTTACTGTAATTAGTGACTGTTTTTACCAATTGGCTAGTGCAATCGCCACGAACTGTGCACACCCCTTCCCAACCAGACACAAATCTCCACCCTTTACCAGATATCGAACATGGATCATTCGCGTGGAAGCCCGATAATCTAACCACTCGTCCGGCTGCTCGACGCTTGCTTGCTGATCTGAAGGTCGTGTGTTCTGATCTGACGGAAATTCCTTGCAGCTAAGTTTCGACGACATCTGAATTACTAAATTAAGTATAATTACTAATGGACAATACACTCAGGTCCACCAAACCCACAGTGTTTCTGATGTGCTCTTTTTCCTATGTCAGTGCACTCTAAAAGAGAGTGGATGGGGGGAGGGGGAGAGAGAGGTCAGGAGATTATGGGAATAGAGGAAAAGTGATTGCAGATAGGTTGAGAGCTGAGCTTCTGCGAAGATGCATACCAAATAGACATGATGGTAACAACGGTCCTGAAATCACCTTGCTCTAATTGCGCGAGACATTTCTTAAAGCAGGCAGGTATCTCTAGTCATAGTCGCCATCGCCATGGGTTGCCCTTCTCATGCATCCCTATGAGCACAATAAAACACTAATGTCTGGAAAGACTTAAAGTGCCAGCGAACAATCATCATCATGTGTCCTGCCAAATGGCGTAGGCGCTCATGCGTTTCCACTGATCACGATTCCTCGTTGACTGGAACAGCTCTCCTGATGATATCCCTCCATGCCATCGTTTTAGCGCCCCTAGCATAATCTCTCTTGGTCTGCCTCTGTTCCTTTTCCAACGGATCGTTCCAGTTGTCACGATGTTCTCCAAAGTCTCTCATTATGTGGATAAAGAACAGTGTTTGTCTCTTTTATATTGTTGTATATAGAGATCTACTTTCATTAGCCTCTTTCAAACAATTGTTGTTAGTTACTCTGGCCGTCCAAGGTATTCGTAACATTCGTCTCAGAAACTACATCACTGTTGCTTCAACATTTTCCTTAATTTGTTCAATGACATTCCAAGATTCGCTGCCATACTGCAGAACAGGTTCTACGTAACATTTTAGCACCCTCTTTAGCGAACAATATGAGTCTAAAAACACATTCACGATGCTCCAATGGATCGAAACACCCTCTTTACTTTTTTTTTAAAAGCAATCACGTACACGTCTTTGACACGTTAAAAAAAAAAACGTTATCATGTCGTCGTTATCTAATAACCAAAACCTGCCTACTACTTATAATTCCAACTATTTCCCACAGTTACACACCAACTGCAAAGTGTAAAATAAATATTGACCAACGTCTCCGTTCACCAACGTAAACAGAATCGACAAGGAAGTCACGTACTATGTCCGTATGAATAGACAATCCGGTATCGATTAAAGCCGACGACGATTACACTTGGTTTTGGCCGTCGCTAATTCTATTTATTGTTAGCCAGTTACATAATTTAATACGTTTTGATTGCAACTAAATCCTGGCGGCTTGTGGCTGTCCACACTTTGTGATGTTAATGAAATATTGCTTTCTTACAAGCTGATGTTTTAGTACATTTCAGGTGATGACTGGTGATATCCGCAATATATTTATATTGTACAGCTAGCTGCAATTTGAGACGGGAGACCTGGCAAGAGACCGAGTTTCTTTCAGGCAGACCGTGATGAGAGCGACGTTCTGCAAAGGACCTGCTACATGATGATGAGCTGCAGTTAAATCTGCTTCTATTTCTTTCAGTCCGATTCGGTTATTACTTGTCCGCGTCTGTTGTTGAGACGTTGTGAACACGCTTCCTATTTCTGAGATACCTGGATTGATTACAGATGCAGACCACTTGATAGCAGTCAGCCACGCGTTGGATTTTGACAGCGGTATCATGGGAACCACTGTTTAGAAAGCAGTGGCAAACTTACGAATGTAAACTTGCTTAGATTAAAAAAAAAGCCAACAAACGCTGGGGTTGGTTCTGCAACGTCCTGTAAAGGATACGCAAGTAACTTAGCAGGTATTACTGAAACCCCTTCTGTTGTATGCAGTGGCTACTTTAAGAGATTCTATTCCACACCTTTGCCCTTAACATATTCTATTATAATCAATTGCTACCACTAATAAGGATTTTCTCCCCCCCCCCCCCCCCCCCCAAAAGTGTGCCTGTACTCAAAACAAAGTGTCTAAATGGGTGGCAGTACTCGCAACAAATT
>CAJHNH020000540.1:32500-52500 GCA_905116865.2 Candidula unifasciata | reverse complement strand
GTGAATCAAAGTGCAAGAGCTCTTATATTCTGGTATCCTAGAACAAAGACTACCAACATCTACTCCACAATAACCACCTCCACTACAGAAGAGGTGTCTTCAGTGCACTCTAGAATAATGCGCATTACTTCCTTGTGCACGTTCTCAAGTCTTTCAATCTAAGTGTTTCTTACAGTGAGGATGTCAAGAGCATATTCGATGGGAGAAAGTACAAGTCCCTGGAACAGAAGCAGAAGCAGTCTCTGCTCAGTGTTAGCGGCAGCCAGGACCCTCATTGCTGACAGGCCTTTGCGTGCTTTTGTTAAAACATGGTCAACGTGTTCTTTGAAGGATAGGCTGCGATCACACATAACTCCAAGGTATGTCATCAGATTTATTATTGTCAAAATTTCTTCGCTTCTTTCCACTGCTGGTAAGTCTGCCTTCACGATTTGCTTGTTCAAGGAGAACCACGTTACTGAGGCCTTCGCAGGATTGACATGAGCATTAGAATCTACACACCAGGAGGAGATGGGATTTAGTTCACTCTGCACTGACTTGGCAATCTTTTGGCCATCTCTTCCATGTCGATATACAAAGAGGTCATCAGCAAATGACAAGGTCCTGCCACTCCCATGCAACTGCTGCTCAATTATCAGCACTGTGTACACGTTGGATAGCACTGTGTACACGTTGAATAGCACTGGCGACAAACTGTAATCACATGTAATGCTTTGTGTCCAATACATTCCAATCCCCATTTTTGACAGCCAATCACCGGCAAAGAACTTGTCAATCTATTTTTCTTAACAAGGCAACGCTGTCAGTTTGTCGCCGTGTAATCGAACACGAGCACCCGAAAATCTGAAGAACGATACTCATACATAAAACTGTAGGATTTTTTCTGGGATATTCATTTTCGTCAAGATTCTCCAAATATCGATTTCCAGTTAATCACTTTCAACACCCGAGGATCCAGCCATACCTGAGCTCCATTTCTCAAATTTAAGAGGCACAATTTCGTCGGGTCTCCGGGGAGTTGCTTTTGCTTGAATTAAGAATTCACTTGGGGTGGAAAAAAAAGGGGGAGGGGGGCGGTGTTAAGGGCATGCAGCTAAATATTTCCACATGAAGTGTTCAGTGCTATTGGATCTCAGTAGTTGGAACAGATAAGAGTCTTCAGTCTGCAGCTGTTATAGGCTGTCTTTTGTCTTATTTTTTTTTGCATTATTACATACAAACAAACAAACAACACACACACACACACACACACACACACACACACACACACACACACACACACACACATTACATGCATACGCATACTTTTCAAAACAACGACTGTGTTGGTGACTTATTTATCTTATGGAAATAAATAAAAAAAAAAGCACGCATATTGTTTTCCGTGTTATTTACCACCCACCAAACAGGATAAATTATTAATAAAAGACTAGCTGAAGCTGTAACAATAAAAGTGAACAATTCCCCCAACCCCTTTCCTCTCCCATATGTAAACAGAAATAATTCATTATATGTATGAAGTTAACCTAGGACGTCAGCTGAATTTCGACCATAGACGAACGATGTCTCGAGAGAGACCATTTGTATTTCAGTGTCATTAATTCAATTTTTCTGTTTTATTATGTGTTGAATACAACTCTCTAGAAACGCAGCTGACAAGAAACAGCGAAATTTGCCCGGCAATTATTGTACAGGCTATTTTTTGTGTCCGCATAATTTAAATTAATTAGGAAAGCATTGTTTTCAGAAACGTCTAACCAACAGTTTGTAAAAAAGGGGTAGGAAATTATAGCGAGGAGAAGAAAAAGAGTAAGAACAAACACATAATTTGTGTCAGCTTTACAAAATCAATTATAATGAACCAACAAAGGACGGTGCGGCGATTAGCCTTCATCGGTAAACAAAGACAACATAGAACATACACTTAAATGCACACTAACTATGAAATGACTACATTGGAAAAATATTATATATTATCGCCACCAATATCCGGCGCGATAGCTAAGATGGCTAAACCAGCTGCGCGGCTATCAGGTGACAAACTCCTTGTGGTCCGATTTCACGCTCAGTGGTAGGCAGAAAAACCACAAATTTCCTAGATATACGATATCTATCATGGAATCAAGGCCGAAGGATTGCGATATCCATAGTGCCGAGCCAAAGGGTTTACAACTCATAGTTTCTGGGCGAAGCGACTCCGTGGGTCTTAAACTGAAATGCAAAATCGTAGTTCAGTATCGCTGCTGACATTTCTTCTGGAATGACGAAACATGAGCAAAATCAAAACAAATGAAAATGTAAATCTCCTCAAGAAATCATTAAATGATGTAAAGACTAAAACCTATATATATTAGATAACCATTTAAAGTGAGTTGGATATTAATCAAATACATATTAACATTACTGTTCCCTCCTTGTTAGCATTCACCAGCTACAAATTGTCTATTCCTGGAGTTTTGGACTTGTTTTGCATGCATATCCGTTTTACAGATCTGGCCTAATTGTATGCATACTGTTGGTTCCTCAAATCTCGAGCAGATGTGCTTCGATTTCAAAGGAAACCCCTATGTTGACTTTTACATGCTTGTTACAAAAAACAAAAGGTAATATGGCAGGGTGAGGGGGGGGGGGGAATGAAGGGGCCTGTTGTTTGTGTCTCTCCCCCTCCCCCGTTTTCAACCAGTGAACCCCTGAAATAACACGATATCTGGGTTTGTAAATGTTGAGTAATACCCTTAGATTGTACTCGAATCTGACTGGCTATATAATCCAAATTGAATGTACCAGCTTCAATTGTTAATTCAGAAACCACATTATGTGAAAAAAGAGGAAAGTTGTGAAAAAGGGAGGGAAATTTTGACGTATTTTATTATAAAGCGTGCTGCAAAAAGTACCTACTTAGAGATTTCCTGAAATCATTTGTGTTGGCCGAAAGAAGCATATATCGCAGTCTAACTGTTAACCACAATGCAAAGTGACAATAGAAGGTGAATGACGATGAAAAAAAAAAAGATGACTGGCAGTTCTCTCCCCCCTGTCTGTCGTGTTCTCTGTTTAACTCGATCAATGAACTTGAATTCATTTACCATGTTCTTTTTTCCAATGAACTCGAGAGGTGCTGTCCTGGCCATTGATTAATCAAATTTGACTTAGAATGGACACAAACATCCGCGGGCGTCCATTCGAGGCACGTGAGTAAATCAAGATCGGACAACTTACTGGACGTTGTGGCCACAACAGCGAGGTTTCAGGGAACGCTGGAAAGATTTTGTTTCTCTTAATGCCTCCTCCTCATTTCCCGGCCAGCTCATACTCTTTTCCCTCCTTTACTTTATCTTTAACTTCATTTCAACCCTACTCGTTATTCTTTTATCTTCCTCATCCTTCTTCTTCCTCATCCTTCTTCTTCTTCTTCTTCTTTTTCTTCTTCTTCTTCTTCTTCTTCTTCTTCTTCTTCTTCTTCTTCTTCTTCTTCTTCTTCTTCTTCTTCTTCTTCTTCTTCTTCTTCTTCTTCTTCTTTTTTTTTTTTCTTCTCTTCTTCTTCTTCTTCTTCTTCTTCTTCTTCTTCTTCTTCTTCTTCTTCTTCTTCTTCTTCTTCTTCTTCTTCTTCTTCTTCTTCTTCTTCTTCTTCTTCTTCTTCTTCTTCTTCTTCTTCATCATCTTCTTCTCCTCCTCCCATTCCTTCTTCTTCTTCTTCTTGATCGAAAGTTCCGTAGAAGAGCGACTTGCACACTGTCGTGCTGTTTACATTTAAGCTGCGATATTTCCACCAATGAACCCAACACATCCGACTTTAGCACTCCACTAATTAGCCGCCTTAGACGGCATGTTTGTTACGGCAGCTGTGCCGCTTTCCAAACACCTCACCTACCTCATTGACCCCCCCCCCACACACACACACACATAAGCTCTCGCTAACAAGATGGGGAGTCTGTCTTGAGGTCTGTTCAGCAGAAGGAGAGTGCAATTTATTAGCGTGTGAAACAAAGCGATAAAGAAACGCACGCTGTACATTTAATATCATACAGAAGACAGCTGTAAAGGTTAACTATGATACAGAGTAAAAGTAAGTAAAGTAAAGGACGCTGTCCACACCTACAGGCGTTTTGGGCATATAAGGCTAGACCTATATTTGAAAGACCAGTCGGCACTTGATGGATTGTGTGGTCAGCCCCACGCCGGAACGTACAGATTAGAGATTGCAAAATGATAAAGAAATATACAGACAAGCTAGAAGTTAGAAGTGGTCAAGTCCTTTTGGGAGCAATGCAGGGATAGGAATCGTTTCCTGTAGTCTGGAGAGAACGGTACAGCCGGAAGTGACCAGAGGATGTGGTCTTTACTCAGAGAACAATCAAGACGGACATACAATCAAACCGCCAGCGGCGTAACTGGAATTGCAACTTTTGCATAGGTGCTGAACACCAGGACAGGGCAAACAACTTTTAAGGCCATCCTAAACTGAGGAAAATAGCAAGCTTGGGTCAAGAAAGCAATTTTGGGAAAAGTAAATTTTTTAAACCTTGGTATGTCTTTTATCAGACTTACTACTTGTTTTTGACAACAACAAAAAATTATTTCGATCAAATATTAATATTTTACTGAGCTAACCTTAGTTGTGAAATTATTTTTTTTTAAAATTGATATTTGTTACGAAATTGAAGATTTTCACACCTTGGCTACGCCATTCGCACAAGGGGCTATTTGAAGGTATTATCTTCGTCTTCTTAAACATTCCGGGCCCTTGAGGTTCATTGCTGCAGGAATCACCCGCCTTCTTTCATCTCATTGGTTGGCCTTCTCTTTTAAGTTGGTAACATCAAGTGTTTGCAGGTCTGTGAGGATATTATCTCTCCATTGCTTTCTTGGTCTGCCTCGTCGTCTAGGACCATTCATCTCCCTTGTGTATAGTTTTTACTTCTCTGTCATGTCCGGCTCACTAGCGCAGTTGGCTAAACCGGACTGCGCGGTGACCGGGTGACGACCTCTTTGTGGTCCGGGTTCACGCCCGGGGTAGGCAGAAAAGCCAAATTTATGCTAGATTTACGGTATTTATCATGGAATCAAGGCCCAAAGGTTGCGATATCCATAATACCGAGCCTCATTGTTAACAACTCATGGCTTCTGGATTAAAAAAAAAAAAAAACTCTGTCATGTGACATTTTCTCAACATACCCAAATCATTTTAGTCTATTAGCTCTTATGAGCCAGTTATCAATGGTGTTTTAAACAAATTATGCATTTCGTTGTTTCTTCTTACTCACCATTCCCCGCTGTTTGCATCTTTGGTGGGTCCAAAGATTCGTTGTAAGACCCTTTTCTCAAAAACCTGTAATAAGGCTTCATCTCTTTTAGTTGTGCTCCATGTTTCAGAGCCATATAAAACGACAGGTCTCTTCAATATTTTTTATATTTTGATCTTGGTGTTGCGAGACAGACATTTTGTCTTTAAAAGATGTTGAAGGGTATAGTATACTTTTTTCCAGATTGTATTCTAGATTGTATTTCTTCTCTCAGCATGTTGGAGCAGTTTAAGTTTGCACGCAAGTATTAATGCTTCCGTTCCTTTGATTTTCATTTTATCGAAATGTATGTGGCCTGAGTTTATGTGTAGTGTAAACCGGTTTAATCGTCATTAGGTCTCCTGCAATGTTAGGCAAACTTTGGGGATGTGGACTTTCACGTTTCGGATTCATGGCTGTTTCACTGAAGAGACTTAGAAATAGCTTGAAGTATAGAAAGGACAAGCAAACAAAGAGACGTGACAGCGTGCGAGCAGCCAAACTTACGAGGCAGGAGAAGCTGCAGGTTCTAAAGGTCCTGCATAGAGAGCAGGATTGTTCTGACGATAACACACTGTCAGAAACTGTGCTTGTGCGTAAAATAACTAGTTTAAACATTAAGATAACTGTGTTAGTATAATAAAACATGAAACTAATGCCCTTTTCCCCGTTTCCTCAATATGCCATTTTCTTTTGATTTGGGAACGTTGTTTCTAAAAACCTTTCGTCGGATTGTAATACAATTTAATATGCTTATTTATAATTGTATTAATTCCGTAGTGACAGCAGCGTTTGGGAAATTAATATTTAGTTGTTGTGCAGAAGCCAAAAAAAAAAAAAAAAAAAAAAACAACAACAATTATTAATAAAAAAGATTTTTAAGATTGTAAAATTAGCTATGGAAAAAAATGACACATATATGAAAAAACCCTTCTGTTAGTATGTAAGGGTCTTCGAGTGTAAATAAAAAACTCAGCTTTTTACATTCAAATATTATAGCTGTCGATCATTCCTAAGAAATCCAACATGGCCACTGTTTATCTTGGTTTCCATAGCAACCACCAAGCGCGCAGTCAATCTGACAGTATTTCATTGATCAGCGATGTTAAGTACAAAACCATATACATATCAGAACATAGACATTAAATAGTATACAGTTTAGTTTTCTGGGTTTAGGATGGCCTGGTGGAATGTCCCTGGTGCTGCAGTGTCAGTTCTTAACATTCAACTGAACCGAGAAGTACAGACAATACTGGCTACTAAGCTCCTAAAAAAATCCACGTAGCCATCACCATGGCGAGGCGCAGACGCCGTCTGAAGGTGACAGGTTCAATTCCCGGCACGGTAACTATAGCTTTCAATTTTTATATTGTCTAGTGTGTTCTTCTATATATCTACTTCTTTCTATGAGTGCCGATCAATACACTTTCTGTTACTTGATTAATTCATAAAATTTAACGGCCTCAAAGGTTAACCCTCTGTTTATTTATTGGAATTTAGCTAGCAATCTTTCAAGCTTCAAGGAGGTAAAGATGTTACATATTTGGAAGAACAAGAAGGAAGTAAAGTTAAACTGGGAGAAAATATTAACTGAACTTGACACGACATTGAAGTCAGCTAACCGGATGCGACATCTGTGTCCAAACTCGGTCGGAAAAGAGGTAATTGTATCTACATCCGGACATTCCACGTCGGCTGTTATGTTGGCATAAACACAATTTCTTACGGGGCGAAGTTCCTAATCGGATTGTTGCTGCGTTTTTTTTTTGGGGGGGGGGGGGGTGGGGGAGGGGGGGGGGGAGGGGTGTCAAATACCACTCCTGTCACGTGCCTGATTTAAGGATTTCTCCTTAAGAACCAACAGCACTCTGAAATAATAATGTTGAGTCGTTGGCTTGTATTGGTCTAAGGGATACCCCGTGGCCAATATACGCTCAACTTATTTCAGGAGTAGGGCAACTCAAGCTTGGGCACTACAAAATATATAATATTCCTAGGCACACTTGGCTGGACACCCCCACTACTATAAAAAGGTAGTCCCCAGGTTATGACAGTATACTATCATAACCATGTTAACACAGATTACACTTATTACTCACGCAAACATAAAAGCTAGACAAAATAGTGAAATAGGGACACCCAAGTCAGCCATGGAAATTTCTGCATGTAATAAGTACATAATATATATGATGTTCAGTGAATGGAGTTCAGAAATCAATGACACAACCCAGATGTTGAAGCAGCCAAATGTAGTTCTTGAATTTCACATGAGTTCATCATTGGAATCACAAGGAGCTGTGGGAAGAGAGCATGATTGTAATTAAGAGATCACTTATCCCGGTTCACAGGTCCCTGCTCTTCTCAGTCCATGGTGATTTGACTGTGTATGACTCAATAGGTAGCTATGCCTCGATTTGATCTGGTACAGGCTGACTGTCTCACAGGTGATGACACAGGAACTGCATAAGAGCCCAACAAAACTCTTGAAGACTGTGGTGCCCGCTGACTGTCTCACTAGTGCGGACACAAAAACTGCATAAGAGCCCAACAAAGCTCTTGAAGACTGTTTCTCTGGATTGATGACATAAGTGTCTGCAATTGTCCACTAGTCCTGGAACTCACAAACAAGCTATTGCCATGTTGAGGTAGTGGCAAAAATATACAGGACTTTTGGGTGTACTTGATGTCCAGAATGGTATGGGTTGGTGGTTGTTGGCTGGACTGTGATTCGTCTGCCTGATCTCTAAGGATGTATCATCCTGTCAGGAAAGAACTCAGAATTAGTAATCAACTTTAATCACATACCAGCTCACCCCACCTCTGCTACCCTTCTCCATTCGTCAGAGTGTAACTCTCAAGAACAGGAGACAATGTCTCCTTTCATTTATCTGTCTGTAAATGAGTACACCAGATAGAAGACAAGGTATATAGTAAAGATAGATAGACACTACCACACCTAGATCATCCTCTCTCCACCCTAACATCTGCACTCGCAGACAAACAATGTACCCCGTTAGTACCTATATATATATATATATATATATATATATATATATATATATATATATATCACGTCTCCACAGGCTGCTACTACACACCTGATATTTCCGTGCCAAACACATCTTTGACTCAGAGCGTCGAGCTCTGACGTCACAGCAGTTAACAGTTAAAAGATGACCCAGATTCCATATGTTCTGCTAGGAGGCACAAAACTTCGTTTTTCTAGTCAGAGAATAATTACTTGTAGGGTTTAATATCTTTACAAATGGTGTGGGTTATGTAGAGCACACACTATTTAGTCTGCACAGGGAAAGGTTTAATGTTCGGAGCCTGATCTCTGGACATCAAAAACGGCCAAACTCTGTGCGATCACACAGCTGAATCTTCCCTCTCTGCAGCAGTGGCCAACTTTAAAAAGACATATATTATGGTACTCGTAAACTATAATCAACTTACCCAGGCTTATGAATTCTTCAAAGATAGAACTGGTTCTAGAATGCGCCAATTTTATTCATAGACTGAATACACGTCTTGACACTTTGGAGATCAGGCTGAAGAATGCCGCTCAAAACTACACTAGGCGTCTCTAGGAAAGAAGTACCTGTATTCCTGCCCAAAGAGTAAACCGGCTTACAGGAATATCTGAATTAAACACCCGAAACTCTCAGCCCACAGTTGCAAGTCTGAAAATAAAGATATCTCAAAGCAACTAGAGGGTATAGAAATGAATATTTCACCAGATAAAGGTATATATCAATATAAGGGACTATATACCCCTCCGGACGGGTTTAAGTTTGAAATGTGACAGTACGCTTAGGGAAGTCAGCATCACGACTCGTCCATCGGGTAGGGTTGGCTGTTCACTCCACGACAGAGGGGCTACTAGATGNTTAGTCTGCAACTGGTAAGGGTTTTAATGTTCGGAGCCTGATCTCTGGACCTAAAGGGCCCGGGCCCCAAACTCTGTGCGATCACACAGCTGAATTTTTCCCTTTCTGCAGCAGTGGCCAATTTTAAAAAAGGCTTATATTTTTGGGACCGAAAACTATAATCAATTTCCCCGGGTTTAGGAATTTTTCAAAGATAGAAATGGTTCTAGAATGGCCAATTTTTTTCATGCCCGTATAAAAGTCTTGACCTTTGGAGTCAGCATTAGAAGGGCGCCAAAACTAAAACTTGGCGTTTTAAAGGAAAGAAGTACCTGTTTTTCCCTGCCCCAAAGGGGGAAAAACCGGGCCCTTACAGGAATGTTAAATTAAAAAACGCTAAATTTTCTCAGCCCACAGTTGCAAGTTTGGAAATGAAGAATCTCAAAGAAACTAGAGGGTCTAGAAAAGGAATTTTCACCGGGTAAAGGTTTTACTTTTTTGGAAAGGAAAAAAAGGGAAACATAAAGCAGGGAAATAACACCAAAACCATTAAATTGATTGAAGACGGGAAAAGTAAAAAGGCAAAATTTTTAAAACAATAGCAAACCCTAAGCTGCTAAAGCTGGGAGCTCAGGAAAAAATTACACAGAACCCAAACAAGAAGTTGGGGGGCATAAAAGGGGCAAAATAAAGGGGAAAAAATCTAAAGATTTAACACAAGAAGCGAGACAGCACAGAAAAAAGGAAAACCTCAGAGAATTTTCCCAGCAACACAAAAAAATTGTAGGAAAAATATAGTCACCAAACGGGTTTCAAAAAAAATTTTAAAAAGGAAAAGGTACTTACTCCCACTAAAGATAATGGACAGATGGGGAAAAATTTTAAAAAAAAAAAATTTTTTGTTTTCCAAATAGACCGGGCCCAGGGGGTTCCCCCCAGTTTCCACCCTTAAAAATGGAACTGAATATAAACTGTGAGATACCCCCAAAAAAGGAAAATTTAAAAAAGCTATAAATCTCTTAAGGAAGGAAAGGCGTCAGCCAATGGTACCCCCGCTGAACCCCTCGGGACCAACAAAACACATAACGGGAATTGCTACTAGATTATTCAGAAAAGTCTGGGAAACCGAAGAAATACCGGAGACGGGAGAGAAGGATATCTTGTGAAACTGCCCAAAAAAGGGGATCTCCCGGAGTGTGAAAATATAGGGGAAATTTAGGTTGCTGTCTTTTCCGGGAAAAAATTTTAAGTAAAAATTTTGGGAAAGTTTAAAAGTTTGCTATTTAAAATGCTAAGAGAGGGGCAGGGGGGTTTTCGGCCCAACAGACCCTGAAATTTGTCAGATAGCCACATTAGTTTATAATGAGCAAAGCTTGAACTGAACTCACCAAACTTTACTTGGATTTATAGCCCTATAAAAAAGCTTTTTAAAACAGATTGATAGGGAACTCTTGGAAATTGATGGGGCACTAGGAATCCCACGGGAAAATTACAATTTTTAGTAAAGGCAACATATAAAACAGGAAATGTCGATTTCTTCATGGGGGAAAAAGCTAACAGATGCATTTGAAAAAAAAAACGGGTTGTGCGACGGGGGATTTTTTTTGGGTCCCCTCTCCTATTTTTACGGGCTTTTAGACTGGACTAGAAAACAGAAACCCGCAAACCCCAAAGAATGGAATTCAGTGGCCCCCACAAAACAGTTTGATGATCGGGGACTTCGCTGTGATATTGCCCTTCTGTCCCTTTCAGGGAAATTTAAAATTAAAAGGGAAAAATTTTAAATATACTTAATGCGAAAATTCCGGGCACTTGGCTAAAAAATCCTAAAAAAGAAAAAGGGAAAATGAAAATTTAAATGGGCCCAAATAGTAAGGGTTTCTTTTAAATGGCCCCCCACCCCAAACGTGGAGTCGTACACCTATTTGGGCAGAAATGTAGATAAAGAGGCGGAACTGATGAGATTATTAAAAGAAGAATACAAGAGGAAAGAGGGGTCTTTAATAGAACTAGGGAATTGTGGAGGTCAAAGAAATTAAAAGAAATAATAAAACTAAAAATTTTAATTCTAATGTCAAATCAGTACTATTGTAAGGGGCGGAAAACATGGAGAACAACGCAAGGCAATTACTAATAAATTACAGGACATTAATTAATCTGGTGCCTGCGCAGAATTAGAGGGGAATAAACTGGTATGATAGCAATAAAACTAAGTAGAACCTTGGAAGAGAGAACTATAACAGGCTCCAGTTGATCAGGAGGGCTGAGGAGAAGACGCTGGCGTGGATAGGGCACACACTTTCGTGTGAGAAAACAGGATGAACAGCATAACTAGAATGTCTTTGCATTGGAACCCACAGGGCCATAGGAAATAAAGGAAGGCCAAACAAAACCACATGAGAAGAGAGCTGGAGAATGAAGTTAGAAAGATTGGAGAGCGACATGGGGAGAGCTCCATGTAATGGAGAAAAGGATAGAACGACTTGGCGTGAGTTGGTTGAGGGCCTATGCTCCATTGGGGGATAAAAAGGCAGAAGAAGAAGAAGAAAGGTATATATCAATATAAGGGACTATATACCCCTCCGGACCGGTTTAAGTTTGAAATGTGACAGTCCGCTTAGGGAAGTCAGCATCACGACTCGTCCATCGTGTAGGCTTGGCTGTTCACTCAACGACAGAGGGGCTACTAGATGCGACCCTAGGGTTAGAGATAATCCTTTTGTGGGTGATCTAATTTATAAGAAGAATAAGAAGAGGAAGAAAAAGAAAAAAAAAGAAGAAGAAATAAGTAGTAGTAGAAGAAGGAAAAGAAGAAAAAGAAGAAAAAGAAGAAGAAGAAAAAGACGAAGAAGAAAAAGAAGAAGAAGAAGAAGAAGAAGAAGAAGAAGAAGAAGAAGAAGAAGAAGAAGAAAGAAGAAGAAGAAGAAGAAGAAGAAAAAGAAGAAGAAAAAAAGAAGAAAAAGAAGAAGAAGAAGAAGAAGAAGAAGAAGAAGAAGAAGAAGAAGAAGAAGAAGAAGAAAGAGGAAGAAGAAGAAGAAGAAGAATGCTTTAGGGCCCCATCTCTGGTGCCGTTGTCATGGTATGTGCATGTCAGGATACTTGTACAGAGGATTCAAACCTGCATCTAAAGAAAGCGACCCCGTTGTTCAAATCCTAAATCACTGGACGAGCGGCTCCTCTCCTCTCAAAACAGTTATAAAATATCTTGGGTGCCATTATCTAGCGTCTTCTATCTGCTTAGAGTTTTTGTTTGTACTAAATATATTCCTGTAAACACGTACTAACACACACACATAGACAAACATGCGCACCTACAAACACCATAAATAGGTGCCAAACACACACACATACACACAGAAACACACGCACACACACAGGGGTATAGAGATGAAGAAAGACCAAAAAACAAATGGGGAACGGAGCTAGAGAGTGTAGTTTAAAAAGATAAGAAGGACATGGGGAGAGTTACATGCGACAGCGAGGGATAGAACGTCTTGGCGTGATCTGGCTGAGGTCCAATGCTCTACTGGGGACAGAAGACAGAGGATGACATGCACGCATCACACACAATAATTTGACAATATCAGTCCTTTAATAATCAACATGTAAATAACAGGAGTGAAGCAAGGCTGTGTCCTATCGCCGATGCTTTTTGGTATAGCAATCGACTGGGTCATGCGCAAGTGCATAAATAACGCAAGTTTAGGCATTACATGGGTTGACAAAATTCTGGAAGACCTAGACTTCGCCGACGACATAGCACTCCTGAGTTCAGAACACACAGACGCCCAAGAAAAAGTCAATCGACTCCAGAATTTCTCAGAACAAATTGGACTCCAAATTACCACCGCATAAACAAAAATTCTAGACCTTACCAACAGTTCAGTTGATATCACGCTGAACAACAACAGCCTTGAAAAAGTCAAAAGTTTTACTTATCTAGGGAGCAAGATGTCATCTACAGGAGATACCGCACCAGAAATACCATGTAGAATAGCACTGGCATCTAGTGCCTTCAATAAACTGTCCAACATCTGGAAATCAAAGACACTCAGCAAACACACAAAACTCAAGATCTTCAATTCTTGTGTGGATTCCAGTACTAACCTATGGATGCGAGAGCTGGAAATCAACGAAAAACTTAGACACAAAAATTAGACAGTTTTGAAAAAAAAAATGCCTTAGAAGAAATACTAAATTTTCAAAATGGTCAGATTTCCGAACCAATACACAAATAAGGCAAGAATCCAGGCAAGAGTATGTGTCTAATTTTATACGAAAACGTCGCTGGAACTATGTCGGCCACGCCATTAGAATGGATAAATCAAGACTTCATTACCAAGCCCTCATTTGGACACCACAGGGGAAAGATCTCGTGGAAGACCAAGGGAAACTCTAGTAGAACTATCAATCAGGGGAAGGCTCGCTCATGGGCCACTCAAACATCCAAGACCTACAACAGATTGCAACGAACCGCCATGCATGGAGAGTCATGACCTCTGCCCTATGTGCCGCACGTGACACAAGAGGAAAGACTAACTAACTAGCTAACTAAACAGCGCCCTACTGCTAAACAGGCAAATACATATTTTATGAACACTGTAAAAGAAATGGTCAGCCGAGACGATGTTTGTCGGGTCGATAGCAATATTTTATGTGTTTGCAAAGAAAACATCTCTCTGTTTAAAACCCCACTGGTGAAATCAATAAGCTTTTTTTTTTTTACAAATACTCTGAGAAGGAATGTGCAACATCTTTACTTACACGATCCGTTAAGTTTGTTTGGATACAGGATCAGGTTAGGAACAATCAATATGTTCTAATAAACCTAAAGAGAAGCCCAATCGCCTTTTTAGATTAAATTCAAAACCATTGCGAGTACTGAGCTTAGATAATATCAAGTAACGTGATATGTTGTGTTAGGTAAGGGGACTCGTGTTTGTTAACTGTAAACTTTTCATCAGTTACTTTGTTCCATTGTGTTTGTGGAGAATTAAAAAAAGAAAGCGGTACTGATAAACGATTCCAAATGCGTATGTAAGCCCCCTTCCGTAAAAACGAATGCTAATTGTGGTTTGTCTATGCTAAATCGAGCGTCGTATAATTTAATATAAAGCTTATGTTATAATAGATTATGCTAGAGGAAATAATCTAATATAACCCCCCAAAAAGTAACACATAACGATACATATTTGATGTTACTTCTGTATTTTTGACTGCCTCTCAGTCAGTCAGTGTCAGTCTGTCGGTCAGTCTGTCCAATTGTCTGTCTGTATATTCATCTAACTTTATGTCTCCATAACTACTCCAATGTTTCTCTTTTATCATCATATGCATTTGCTTGTTCTTTAGTTTCCTTTGAGTTCATAGCCTTCAGTTTCTAAAAATATCAAAAACTTTCAATAGTAATAACATCCAATGTGAAGACATCTTTTAGACTCCCTCACATGTTTTAAACTGAAATCCAGATACAAACTGTAACCAGTTTAACGAAAAGTTGCTAACAGTTACAATTAATCATATTGCATAACAGTTGGATAGATACAGTACAACACAAGTTGCTAACAGTTGGATAGATACAGTACAAAACAAGTGCAACAGTGGATAGTTACTACGGCACAAGTTGCTAACAGTTAGTACATAAGATACGTACACAAAGTTGCTAACAGTTGGATAGATACAGTACAACACAAGTTGCTAACAGTTGGATAGATACAGTACAACACAAGTTGCTAACAGTTGGATAGTTACAGTACAGCACAAGTTGCTAACAGTTGGATAGATACAGTACAGCACAAGTTGCTAACAGTTAGTTAGATACAGTACAGCACAAGTTGCTAACAGTTAGTTAGATACAGTACAGCACAAGTTGCTAACAGCTGGATAGATACAGTACAGCAGTTGGGTTATAGTTAGATACAGTACAGCACAAGTTGAGCAGTTAGCTAATACAGTTACAGGATAGCTACAGTAGATACAGTACAGCACAAGTTGCTAACAGTTGGATAGATACAGTACAGCACAAGTTGCTAACAGTTGGATAGATACAGTACAGCACAAGTTGCTAACAGCTGGATAGATACAGTACAGCACAAGTTGCTAACAGTTAGTTAGATACAGTACAGCACAAGTTGCTAACAGTTAGTTAGATACAGTACAGCACAAGTTGCTAACAGTTAGTTAGATACAGTACAGCACAAGTTGCTAACATCTGGATAGATACAGTACAGCACAAGTTGCTAACAGTTGGGAATGCAGTCATCTGCGCATGTCACGGAAGCCGTGTCAAGCTTCCTGCGTAAATAGGAAGTGATCAGGGCATGATTACGACCAATGAGATATTGCGGCGTGCAGAAGTATCGATCAGTTTTCTACTAGAAGCTTCTAATGGTAATGAGGTTTAACCTTAACTGTGTAACGCACTTTCTTTTACTGCCATGACTCGTTGCAAATTTACTAAAGTGGGCGAATGTGGAAGAAATCTTACATATATTAAGTAATATTTCCCCGTGTGGGTTCTGGGTCCCGTTGGGTAAAGACATGAATAGACTCACTACCTACACATCAAGCATGTCGTAGGAGTCGTCTAAATGGGAACCTCGTTCAAAGTCGGAGTGCATCTGCCTAGCTGCAAGGAGTAACCACCTGTACAAATGAGCCAGTAAAACGGACGTATTAAAAAAAAAATGCCTAGTTCCAAAGCCAAAGTCCAACTGGACGAACAACCCTTACTTTACTCCAGAAGCTTACAGACATTGAACGCAAAAGAAGTATTATGGTTTTATTCTACATGTGCCGTCTCCAGAACGAGAGTTGATACAACGCACCCAGTGTGTGACGCATTGCGTGGCAAGGACTCAATCTCTGCGACGGTATGGCTCTCGTTCCAGAGTCCGATTGCCGTAAAAACATTTTTTCTGTGTAATCAGGAAAACGCCATTGTGTTGTTAAAATATAAACAGACCTTGTAAAGAGCACAACTGGTATTTGTTGTGACAACTGGTATTTGTTGTGACAACTGGTATTTGTTGTGACAACTGGTATTTGTTGTGACAACTGGTATTTGTTGTGACAACTGGTATTTGTTGTGACAACTGGTATTTGTTGTGAAAACTGGTATTTGTTGTGACAACTGGTATTTGTTGTGACAACTGGTATTTGTTGTGACAACTGGTATTTGTTGTGACAACTGGTATTTGTTGTGACAACTGGTATTTGTTGTGACAACTGGTATTTGTTGTGACAACTGGAACTAATGATGAAAAAAGAACCAGAGACAGTCAAAGTCAGATTCCTGACATCCCTGAACACTGAACCGGACACCTCCAAATTACGTGTTCGCTTCGCTATGGAAACAAGTTTAATAAGCTATATGACCAATGAGGCAGTCGAGTCACAAACATACCAACAATTGTAAACATGTTATGTTAGTTGCGTATCCTTTACAGGACGTTGCAGAACCAACGTCAGCATTGGCTGTTGTGGTTTTTCTAGGCAAATTTACGTCCAGTGATTGTAAACATATAGGACCACAATGCTGTGTTTAAAAAAAAAAAAAAAACGAATAGGTCGTAAAACACATTATGTTTAAAAACAGACGCTGTTTTGATCGGCACTCATAGAAAGAAGTAGAATGATAGAAGGGCACAAAAGACACTAAAATAAATCAAAAATTTTAGTTATCGAGACCTATTAAAAAAAAAAAAAAAGAAGAAAAATAGAAGGACACAATAGATAACACAAAATAATTGCAACATCTAGATGTAAAAATACATAAGGGGAAACCAACGATAATGGAAATAAACCAGGAAAGCAAGCAATAAAGTGGTTTCTCTTAATGGTATGATACTGAAAGAAGTGAAGTCGTACTCCAATTTATGCAGTTATTTAGATAAAGATCGGGGAAGCGATAGAGATATTAAAATGCGAATACAAAAGTCAAGAGGAGCTTTTATAGGACAAAGAAACTGGTGGAGATAAAAAAAATAAATAAAACTTAAAATTGTAAATTCTTTTTTGTTATTCTATTGTCAACTCACACCTATTGTGTAAGGGGAGATACAGAGAACAACACTAACAGTTACTAACAAACCATTAACAAGCATTAACTAATGCCTGCGCAGAACAGAGGGAATCAAATGGTATGATAGAATCATTAATGTAGAGCTTTGGGAGAGAACTAAAAAAGATCGCCTGGATAATAGTGAAGAAAAGATGGTGGCGTTAAATAGGACACACGTTGAGAGCACTTGAGTATAATATAACTAGAACTGATAATAATATAACTAGAATGTCTTGAAACAGGGTAAAAGAAATAAAGACAGATCAAAAATTACGTGAAAGAGAGTTAGAGAGTGATGTGAAAAAGATGTGGAGGAAATTGGGTGCTCTGAGTGCGATAGCAATGGATAGAACAACTTAGCGTGAGTTAGTTGAGTGCTTATGCTCCATTAGGGGTTAGAACGCAAAAGATGAGAATAATATTTGCTTACTTCGATCCACAAAACACCCAACTGATAACGATATTATTCTTTTCGAGCTTTCCAAAAAGTGATTTAGTATCCATGAGTCGACGGCTAGGAATGTGCTCATATCGAAGATGTTCGTATTGATGGTGGTTTAAACTTAAGACTAACCGAAGATGCACTTCAGGGAGTTTCCCCTATTTCTGGCTACTATGAAACATTATGTTTTCTCCTTTAAGATGTTTATGTTGCAGAGTTTTCATCACGTGTGGTGGAATTTTTAAAAAGAACAGGAAAGGGGTTATATTATACATAGTCTAAATTGTAACGGAAGAAAAAGAAGAACAAGAACAAAAAGAAAGAAGAAGAAGAAGAAGAAGAAGAAGAAGAAGAAGAAGAAGAAGAAGAAGAAGAAGAAGAAGAAGAAGAAGAAGAAGAAGAAGAAGAAGAAGAAGAAGAAGAAGAAGAAGAAGAAGAAGAAGAAGAAGAAGAAGAAGAAGACAGGAAGCAGTAATGTTTTTTCATCTAAATGTAGTTAAATAAAAAGTGCGTGTTAAATCTTGTAAATTTAATCACGCAGTCATTCGGTACTGGACCGCCATTCATCTTTCAATCAGACACCTCCCTGTCTCCAGTTTTCTGTCTCTCTGTGTCACTGACCCTCTCTCAACCGGCTGAAAAATCTCGAAAACATGCCACTCGCGTTTCTATAGTAACGACTATAAACAATGTCCGAGCCACGAATCTCCCGGTACAACAAATGGTTGGGTGTACTCTAGGGAGGCGAGATGAGAATGACGGGGGGCGCCACAGAGTTGAAGAGCTACCAACCTTCGTCCGCTCACAACTCAACTCGCAGTCACGTGATTTGTCAAGTGACATCACAGCCCGTGTGTTATTTGGCTCTAGTGTGGTTATCAAAATCAATACACGTTTTGAAAGGGTAAAAATTCAAGCAAACACACACAAGAAAACATCATTCTAACCTGTATTCACGTTTGCACAGCAATGGATCTTACTTAACCAAAGAAAAAATATAAACATCTGGATTCCGGAATGTGAGTTCGCGTGTGTTCTCATTTCACGGCTTTGGAAATTCTGATGAATGTGGGAAGTTTAGTTAAGGTAAAAGTCTAGTTAATGACCTGGCGTGGCAAAATTTCATTCGGTGAAATATCTATTTAATGTAGAACATTTTAGTCCAAAGTTTAATTAATTGTACTAGTTGAAATGTTAAATAATGTCGTAAATTTTACTGATGGTAAACTTGTGATAATCATTTATTGTAATAAGTTCTTTTGTAGTTAAATTTGTAGATACTGAAACTAAGTTTGTCACCTTAAAGTGTAGATGGTGATGTCAATACACGTTTACAGTACTAACATTCATAGTTAAATTAATGATAAGATCTTACTAAAATTTCTTGTAGCAAAATACTCAATCAACGTAGGTTATATTACCGTGTAAAGCGCAGTTAATATTGTAACGTAGTTGTGTGACGGAGTAAAGCGCAGTTAATATTGTAACGTAGTTGTGTGACGGAGTAAAGCGCAGTTAATATTGTAACGTAGTTGGGTGACGGAGTAAAGCGCAATTAATATTGTAACGTAGTTGTGTGTAGGAGTAAAGCGCAGTTAATATTGTAACGTAGTTGTGTGTAGGAGTAAAGCGCAGTTGATATTATAACGTAGTTGTGTGTAGGAGTAAAGCGCAGTTGATATTGTAACGTAGTTGTGTGAAGGAGTAAAGCGCAGTTAATATTGTAACGTAGTTGTGTGTAGGAGTAAAGCCTAGTTAATATTGTAACGTAGTTGTGTGACGGAGTAAAGCGCAGTTAATATTGTAACGTAGTTGTGTGACGGAGTAAAGTGCAGTTAATATTGTAACGTAGTTGTGTGACGGAGTAAAGTGCAGTTAATATTGTAACGTAGTTGTGTGAAGGAGTAAAGCGCAGTTAATATTGTAACTTAGTTGTGTGTAGGAGTAAAGCCTAGTTAATAATGTAACGTAGTTGTGTGTAGGAGTAAAGCGCAGTTAATATTGTAACGTAGTTGTGTGTAGGAGTAAAGCGCAGTTAATGTTTTTACGTTTTAGTGTCACTAGAGCAAACTGGTTAGTTGCGTATCCTCTACAGGACGTTGCAGAACCAACCCAAACAGCCCCTGGCTGTTGTGTGGTTTTTCAGGGCAAATTTACTTCCAGTAGTTTTCCATTGCTTACTGGACCGTCGGCTTTCTTGATACCACTGCGTTGGTTTCGACAGTGGTATCAAGAACTGAACGTAAAGTTGCCTAGAGAAACCGC
Organism: Candidula unifasciata; assembly: GCA_905116865.2. Classification (NCBI taxonomy): domain Eukaryota; kingdom Metazoa; phylum Mollusca; class Gastropoda; order Stylommatophora; family Geomitridae; genus Candidula; species Candidula unifasciata. The sequence continues at coordinate 32,580 of CAJHNH020000540.1, read as the reverse complement.
AACAGCCAAAAAATGCTGGGATGGGTTTTGCAACGTCTTGTAAAGGATACGCAACTAATTTAGTGTCACTAAAAAATGCC
>CAJHNH020000540.1:5000-20000 GCA_905116865.2 Candidula unifasciata | reverse complement strand
TCGCTTGCAAAAAATATCTATATCTGCAATGCTGTCTCTAGTAGGAACTTCACTGTCTTTTGTAATTCACTAAGCGGCCAGTAAAGTTTGACTTCCACAAGTGTCTCTTCTGGCCAGAAGTTTTGCCTGGAAGCGTTGAATCTGGGACAGTCTGGGAGGATGTGATCTGTTGTCGCAGGTGCCAGTTCACAGGTACACATGGCTGATTGGCCAATCTTAAATTTTGTGTACATGAGACAGCGAAGTCGATTGTGTCCTGTTCTTAGGCAAAGGACAATGACTGGCTCTGTCCATAATATGGTAATCGTCTTGGGCCAGTTTCGGTGGCTTTCTGATTGATTTGATTATTATTTTCTTCTGTTGATAAAAAACTTGTATGTCGGGTTGTTCTTCAGTTGCACCTTCCTTGGGTAGTTTATCAGCTCTTTCGTTTCTTGAGTTACAACAGTTAGTCTGCGTAACTAACCAACTAGCCGTCCCTTCAGTTCTCGTTCGATAACTGCCTTTTGTTTTCACCCTTCTACAGAGCTCGGTAACAGAAAAAAAAAAAGATAGATTCAGAACTTCAAGCTAGTTAATCAAGCCCTAGACATCATGTCCAAGCGGCCTGACCGCTGTGGTGGATGCCTGAAGTATAAGAACAATAAGACCATCTTGGAAAAGTTGCCATGTGATGGATGCCTGAAGTGGAATAACAACTAGACCATCTTGGAAAAGGTGACCAGCGGTGGGTGACTAAAGTGGAAGAACAACTAGATCATCTTGGAAAAGTTGTCCCGCGGTGGATGCCTGAAGTTGAAGAACAACTAGACCATCTTGGAAAAAATGTCCCGAGGTTAATGCCTGAAGGGAAGGAAAAACTAGACCATCTTGGATAAGTTATCCTGTGGTGGATTCCTGAAGTGAAAGAACAACTAGACCATCTTGGATAAGTTATCCTGTGGTGGATTCCTGAAGTGAAAGAACAACTAGACCATCTTGGAAAAGTTGTCCAGCGGTGGATGTTTGAAGTGGAAGAACAACTAGACCATCTTGGAAAAGTTGTCCCGAGGTGCACACAAGTTGACAATCTGATCAGAGTTGAAAAATGTTTACAAATTAACGAACCTTGAAAAAGTTTACAAGCTGGCCACCAGCTAGAAGTTATCAATGTGATGGACCATGAAACAAACCAAAAATGGACAAGAGGTCGTATGTGAGAGACGTTGAAAACAAATCATGTTAGGAAGATGACTGTCAGTGGGAAAACAGTTAACCATTTGCACATCAAGTGCAAGGCCTGCAAAGATATCAAATAGTAAAATTGTACAAGTTGACATACTGACCAATCGTGAAACAAAATTTACAACTGGGTAATTTTTTAAAAATTTTCAGATTTAAATAAATTTGAAGCTTTTTTTCATTTTATAACGTTAAGCGTAATTGCAGCATTTCATGATAATTATTATAAATGTTTCCTGTTTCTGTTCAATTGTCAAACTTTCCATTTTTAAATCTTCATGTTTAACATTTTTATTTGTGTCTTTTTATCAAACTTGTAATTGTAATTTGAGTTTTTAGTTATTATTCCCCCCCCCCCCCCCTTTATTTAAACTGTACATCGAGTAACCCCAAATACTTTCTTATACAACACTAACTGGGGCTAGGAGGGTAATGGTGGGGGGGGGGGGGGGGGGGTGGGAGACAGCCTGCTTTATTATATATGTATTTATGTCGGACATCATGTCGGCACAAGTACGTCGTTGATATTCCTGAATTGTTAAGCTAGTTAAGCGGTTCTCAACCTACTGGTCGCGACCCTCTTTTCTGGGTCGAACGACCCTTTCACATGGGTCGCATAACACCATCGGAAAACACATAGTCATTGAAGTTATGAAGGAGAATAATTGTCTGTGGTCGTCATAACATAAGGGAACTGTATTAAAGGTCGCGGCATTAGGAAGGCTGAGAGCCATTGCGTGAGATGATCCTCGATAGACATACTGGCGGTTCTAGAAGCTTACCAACGTCGATGAGTCCTTACCAGCGGGGTTATGTTTCTTAACGGTAATCTCTTACGACACATGAACCCTACTGACATAATCGGAACCTTACTGCTGCGTTACAGGGTCTCGGTATACATTTTTGGCGCCTTTGGAACTTCGGTGACGTCATCGGAAACTTTTACTGATCTCTTTGCATCCTTACTGAAACCTAGCCAGCTCAGTGGCGGATATTTTCTTTGTGTGTGACTCATACACGCAAGTGCCGCTTTCACCTAATTATTAATGTTTACTCTGTAAAAAGACATACCTCATCAATCTTGACCACACCACGGACCATCCCACTAACCATCCCACTGACCATCCCACTGACCATCCCACTGACTATCCCTCTAACCATCCCACTGACCATCACACTGACCACCCCACTAACCACCCCACTGACCACCCCACTGACCATCCTCACTTAACAAGCCGACAGACATCCTCTTAGTAACACGGAGTCATGTACCCCAAACTGCACTGAATTCATTTCATTATTTGCTATACAAAAGTCACAGCACCTTTTTTCTGGACCCCAGCTGACCCCAAAACACCCCATTTAACAAACCGACAGAAGAACCGTCTTTGAAAATGACCTACTTAACAAGCTGACTTGACCCCATTTTTGAGGAGCAACCTCGAATGTTGATGTGGTACCTTCGTTTCCCCCCCCCCCCCCCCCCCCCCCCCCCCCACTAACATTAAAGCAATTGAGTTAACAGTTCCCTTTCTTTGTAATACTCACCAATAACATAATATAACACAACCCTTGACCCACTAGGGTCGTGGAGGTGTATTGATGGAAGCACTAGCACATAAAACCCATCTTTCTCTGTCTTCTGCTTGATGAATAAGTGTTCGATAACTCAGTCCTGTCTTCGAGATTGTCATTCCAGATTCTTCTTTGCCCTTCTTTTCTTCGACTCCCCCCCCCCCCCCCCCCCAACCCTAATGTTCCTTGAATTACAGTTATTGCAATCGAATGATGTTTCACCACGTACCAAAACCAAGCTAGCTTGCGAATTAGCAATTCATACGCTCGTCTTGTAATGACAACACAGAGAAGCCATGCTGGAGGCACGCTTCCTATAAATCCTGCCCGAAACATCGTCGAAAAAATGGTACCTTTGTCAAGAAGAGAATTGCAGCATGATAAAGACAAAAAAGGGAAGCGTGGTCTTGTGAGTCTGCAGACTGCATAGAGGGGATCCTAGAAAAGGGCAGTTCTTAATGAGTGGAAGTCTGAAAATGCCCTTGTGAGGTTAAGTAGTCACGTGCAGGACTTGACGCCTCCACTGGTGAGCCTAGGACCAGAGCGCCATGTAGAGACTCTTTATTTATAGAAGCTCCCTCAACTACCCTCCGTAGGTGTCGTCCATGGTACCCCCTGTCTTCCCTTGAGGGTCGACCCAACTGCGCGCTGCTAACATGGACAGATCCTCTAGGGAACCCAGTCTGTGGATCTGGTGGACGACGGCGTCAAATCACATATGAGGCTACATGTATCCAGCGAGACTGAAAGAGAAGTCTTACCTGGACAACAAAATGCCTGAAAATGTGGGATATGTTAGTCGAAACGGGCAAATATCGCAGCTATTCTGTAAGCAGGAAAAACCGATTTACGTCACTCAGACGAACGATGATGACAAGATTATTGTAGTGGTGGTGATGATGATGAGAAGGAGAAGGATATAGGGGAGGGGAAGGAGAAATATAGAGTGGAAGAAGGGGAAAACAAGGAATAAAAGAAGAAAAAGAAGAAGAAGAGAAGAAGACCAAGAAGAAGAAAAGAAGAGGAAAGAAGAAGAAGAAAGAAGAAGAAGAAGAAGAAGAAGAAGAAGAAGAAGAAGAAAAAGGAAGAAGAAGAAGAAGAAAAGGAAGAAGAAGAAAAGAAAAAAAGAAGAAGAAGAAGAAGAGAAGAGAAGAAGAAGAAGATGAAGAAGAAGAAGAAGAAGAGAAGAAGAAGAAGAAGAAGAAGAAGAAGAAGAAGAAGAAGAAGAAGAAGAAGAAGAAGAAGAAGAAGAAGAAGAAGAAGAAGAAGAAGAAGAAGAAGAAGGAAGAGAAGAAGAAGAGAGAAGAAGAAGAAGAAGAAGAAGAAAGAAGAAGAAGAAGAAGAAGAAGAAGAAGAAGAAAGAAGAAGAAGAAGGAGAAGAAGAAGAAGAAGAGGAAGAAGAGGAAGAAGAAGAAGAAGAAGAAGAAGAAGAAGAAGAAGAAGAAGAAGAAGAAGAAGAAGAAGAAGAAGAAGAAGAAGAAGAAGAAGAATGCTAGGTACGCTGTTCCCTGATCGTTAAAATGCATTACTAGAATCGTATTTCATTACAAGGAATCTGGACAAGACATCATGTTCACAACTTCAAATATGTCGCTGGAAACGCCAGAGTATTCAAATACAGACATAACAAGAATAAAAAGAGAAACCATTCAGATAACAGACAGACCCAGGCAGTCACATAACTAGATAATAAGAGAGGAATCTAAGTAGCTCAATTAAAGTCATTTATCAGCAGTAGTTTCACACAGAGTTAACACTGTTAAATATGCCGAGCTTATAACTGTAGTTTTAGATCCTGATCGAGCAAAAAGAACAAGATCTAGCCAGGTTTTTGTTGGTATCTAACTATAGTCAGTTGCAGAAGTCGCGCCTAGCTTTAAAAATCTGGAACTCAGTAGCGTTTCAGTGCAGGCTGGTGAAATTGCCTTGTGAGAAAAATATTGTTTATGTAAACAAACAGCTAGTTTTGATTTTGTTTTATTTTGGGTATAATAAAAGAAACCGATTCATTGCAAACAGCAAGCATGCTCACATTTAATTAAGTCCCTTTTTGTTTTCAAAACGTCACATTGCACGCGTCTCAAACTCAGGTTGTCCCCTGCAACATTAGCCTTCCCGAAGTTGAAGATTTTTTATTGTATGCCGAATAGGCTATCAAACTAATCGCCACGCATCGCTGCACAATTGAATTGATTTCAAAAAAATATTCCCGTGTGTGTTAGTTACTGTTTGTTATAATTGTTAAGGGCACAACAAATAAAGATAAAAAAAAATTAGCTGCTGCAAGAAAAAGCAGCACTTGTGCAATGGTAAATTATAGAAGCATAAGAATATGGACAATCTAAAACCATGCTAACATTCGTGTTGATCAGTACAGAAGTCGTTGAGACATTTATTAAAGTGTGAATCCTCAACTTTCGAAACGCACTATAGGTGTTCGATTTGTCACAATAATTATGGGATAAGACTGCCGACGGTGTTTGTCAAGTGAATGATGTGTGAGAACTGTGACATAGTTATCAAATTAGTCACTTCCTTTCTCTGTGAGATATCCATCTATGTCTTTATGTTATTGGCTGTGTCAGCAACGATACCTCGGTGTGTTTACTCATTTCTATTTCCGGAATTATAACATCTGTCTTCCCGATATTGCGCTTACCGCTTAAGGCGATCTCAGATGTGGTGAATTTCTGATGAAAAGAACAATTTGTTTACCCCCGGCTATGTTTCCAGCTTAAACTCGACTTTGAAAATAGGAATTTCTGATAAGAAGAACAATTTCCACATCTATGTGAATTCTCCATATCAGGTCTACACTATACTAAATATTGGAAGGGTCAGATGGCTGGGACACACTTGGAAGATGAAGAATGGACGAGTCTCCAAGAATACCCTGCGTGGTGAATTACAGATGGATAAAAGATGTCGATGTCTGTTACGATATAAAGATGTATGCAAAGAGGCGCGTAAAAGATACAGGTATTGAGCTGGATTCACGAGAACCAGGTGCCATGGACCATGTTGCATAGAAAGAGAAAAAAAAGAGAGAAAGAGAGAGACGGATATATATATATATATATATATATATATATATATATATATATATATATATATATATATATATATAGAGAGAGAGAGAGAGAGAGAGAGAAGGGGGTGGGAGTAGGAAGGTTATATAGATATTCATTGAATACTTTCTTATCACAAGCGAATCTTGATATGAATTGCCAATGAGGAACCTGCGCTGCCAAGAGAGTAACATGTCGCAGTGTTAGGTGTCGGTGGTCATAAGCTAGTCACAGTCGAGGGGGGGGGGGGGAGGGTGACGTTTCATTGTTAAATGGCTAACTAGGCCAGAGGATGTTGTAACGGGTATGATTCACAAAAAAGTAAATAACCTCCACTGCGCATGCTGCGCCGCAAATAAGAATTTAAAGCCTCCAGTAAGTATGCAGTGGCGTCATCGAGGTTCATGCGCCTCAAGATGGCTAAACATGGGTGATGGGCAATCACTGAATTTTTCCCTTACTTTTTTACAAGAGAACCTATTTGAGAATTACTGTTTTTTTAAACATGTATGTTGACTGACTTTCTACCCCACCAGGACATCATACAAGCGATAAACACCCGATGACACAAAGTGCCACCATGTGGGTGAGGATCACCGTGGAGAGGTCCCAGAAACCGCGTTCAGACAACTGGCCATATTTATGGCATGGCTATATTGCGGCCCCTGGCAAAAGCCAGGGTGAGGCTTCAAATAACGAAAATTTTGGTCCTAAAAACGACGAAACTAGATTAAAACCCTTAGACACAAGTATGTTAACTATGGTTAGTTAAATAAACCAGTCATTGGTGCAGCTGCGTACATAATTCAACAATGGAATAAGACATTCTACGAGTAGTAGTTTATTAATTCTCCACAATTAAATTGATCGTCCCACTTTGTATAGAGACATGCAGGTGAGGCATTCAGCAACTTATACTAACATATTTCATTAGCTGAACAGGGTACTACACATATGTTGATAAGCACTGACTGCAAATAAAACAATGGGAGTAGACATTCAAACTTGTCTAGACAGGGGAAACAATTAGTAGACATTCACACTGTATAGACAGGGGAAACAATTAGTAGACACGCACACTGTCTAGACAGGGGAAACAATTAGTAGACACGCAAACTGTCTAGAAAGGGAAAACAATTAGTAGACATTCAAACTGTCTAGACAGGGGAAATAATTAGTAGACATTCACACTGTCTAGACAGGGGAAACAATTAGTAGACATTCACACTGTCTAGACAGGTGAAACAATTAGTAGACATTCACACTGTCTAGACAGGGGAAACAATTAGTAGACATTCACACTGTCTAGACAGGGGAAACAAAAAGAAGACATTCACACTGTCTAGACAGGGGAAACAATTAGAAGATATTCACACTGTCTAGAAAGGGGAAACAATTGGTAGACATTCACACTGTCTGGACAGGGAAACAATTAGAATATATTCGCACTGTCTGAAAGGGGAAACAAAAAGAACTAGAAAGGGGAAACAATTAGAAGATATTCACACTGTCTAGAAAAGGGAAGCAATTAGTAGACATTCACACTGTCTAGACAGGGAAACAATTAGAAGATATTCAAACTGTCTAGACAGGGGAAACAATTAGTAGAAATTTACATTGTCTAGACAGGGAAACAATTAGAAGATATTTACACTGTCGCGACCGGGGAAACAATTAGTAGACATTCACACTGTCTAGAAAGGGGAAACAATTAGTATATATTCACACTGTCTAGACAGGGGAAACAATTAGTAGACATTCACACTGTCTAGACAGGTGAAAATAATAGTAGACATTGACACTGTCTAGACAGGGGAAACAATAAGAAGACATTCACACTGTCTAGACAGGGGAAACAATTAAAAGACATTCACACTGTCTAGACATGAGGAAACAATTAGAAGACATTTACACTGTCTAGACAGGGAACACAATTAGTAGACATTCACACTGTCTAGACAGGGAAACAGTTAGAAGATATTCATACTGTCTAGACAAGGGGAAACAATTATAAGATATTCATACTGTCAAGACAGCGGAAACAATTAGAAGATATTCATACTGTTTAGACAGGGAAACAATTAGAAGATATTCACACTGTCTAGAAAGGGGAAACTATTAGTAGACATTCACACTGTCCAGACAGGGGAAACTATTAGTATACATTCACACTGTCTAGAAAGGGGAAACAATTAGTAGACATTCACACTGTCTAGAAAGGGGAAACAATTAGTAGACATTCACACTGTCTAGACAGGGGAACAATTAGTAGACATTCACACTGTCTAGACAGGGGAAACAGTAGACATTCACACTGTCTAGAAAGATGAACAATTAGTAGATATTGACACTGTCTATAAAGGGGAAACAATTATATTCTGTCAAGAAACAAGATCTAGAATCTAGACATATTTTGTTAAATTTACCATTCAACACAGAAGTTTTGACAGCTGGATTCATAGGTTTTCATAGATGGACTCTGTTAGAAAGCGCTGACATAACACATGTCACTGTGAGAAAACGCTGAAGCAGTAGCTCTCTCTCTCTCTCTCTCTCTCTCTCTCTCTCTCTCTCTCTCTCTCTCTCTCTATATATATATATATATATATATATATATATATATATATATATATATCTCTCTCTATCCCTCTTTCTCTCTCTCTCTCTGTCTCTTTCTTTTCTCGCTGTCTCTCTCTCCCCCTCTGTCTCTCTCTTTCTCTCTCTCTTTCTTCTCTCGATGTCTCTCTCTCCCTCTTTCTCTCTCTCTTTCTCTCTCTCTTTCTCTCTCTATTTCTATTTCTATCTCTCTCTCTTTCTCTCTCTTTCTTTCTCTCTCTCTATTTCTCTTTCTCTCTCTTTCTCTTACTCTCTTTTCTCTCTCTCTTTCTCTCTCATTTTCTCTCTCTCTCTCTTTCTTTTCTCGCTGGCTCTCTCACCCTCTTTCTCTCTCTCTTTCTCTCTCTCTTTCTCTCTCTCTGTTTCTCTCTCTCTTTATTTTCTCGCTCTCTCTCTCTCACCCTCTTTCTCTCTCTCTCTCTCTCTCTCTCTCTCTCTCTCTCTCTCTCTCTGAAGGAAGTACTATGAAAGATGTCTTATGTTGGAAGAGCTAAGCTTATATATGTGCTGACTGAGTAGGCTAAATTAACATCTGACCGAGTCGTAAATACGTAGACTGACATAAATCTAGAAACATAAAAAGCTAAATTAACATCTGTCTAAGACATGAATACTAGATTAGCATATGTCTAAAACATAAGTAGCTGGGACAAGGTTTTATTTCAGACACAAGTAGCAATGTTAACAATGTATCTCAGAAAGAAAGAAAAAAGTAAATTAGCATATGTCTCGGACATGAAGAACCTAATTAGACATAAAGAACTAAAAAACATCCGTCTAAAACAAAAAGCTAACATCTATCGCAGACATTAAGAACTAAAAAAACATTTGTCTGAAACAAAAAGCTAACATCTTTCGTAGACATAAAGAACTAAAAAAACATCTATCTAAAACAAAAAGCTAACATCTATCGCAGACATAAAGAACTGAAAAAACATCTGTCTAAAACAAAAAGCTAACATCTATCGCAGACATAAAGAACTGAAAAAACATCGGTCTAAAACAAAAAGCTAACATCTTTCGCAGACATAAAGAACTAAAAAAAACATCCGTCTAAAACAAAAAGCTAACATCTATCGCAGACATAAAGAACTAAAAAAACATTTGTCTAAAAGCAAAAAGCTAACATCTTTCGCAGACATAAAGAACTAAAAAAACATCTGTCTAAAACAAAAAGCCAACATCTATCGCAGACATAAAAAGACTAACATCTGTCCTTGAAAAACATTAAAAGACCCTTTTTCACGCCCCTAGGCGTATAGGGCATATAGGGCTAGACCTATATTTTTATAGACCAATTGGCACATCTGACGTAGACATAAAGAACTAAACTAACATCTTTCTCAAACATAGAGAACTGAACATCTTTCTCAAACATTGAGAACTAAACTAACATCTTTCTCAAACACAGAGAACTAAACTAACATCTTTCTCAAACACAGAGAACTAAACTAACATCTTTCTCAAACACAGAGAACTAAACTAACATCTTTCTCAAACATTGAGAACTAAACTAACATCTTTCTCAAACATTGAGAACTAAACTAACATCTTTCTCAAACATAGAGAACTAAACTAACATCTTTCTCAAACATAAAGAACAAAACTAACATCTTTCTCAAACATAGAGAACTAAACTAACATCTTTCTCAAACATTGAGAACTAAACTAACATCTTTCTCAAACATAAAGAACTAAACTAACATCTTTCTCAAACACAGAGAACTAAACTAACATCTTTTCGCAAACAACTAAACTAACAGAAACTAAGAACTAAAACTAACATCTTTCTCAAACATTGAGAACAAAACTAACATCTTTCTCAACATAGGGAACTAAAACTAACATCTCAAACATTGAGAACAAACAACATCTTTCTCAGAGAACTAAACTAACATCTTTCTCAAACACAGAGAACTAAACTAACATCTTTCTCAAACATTGAGAACTCAAACACAGAGAAACTAAACTAAACATTGAGAACATCTTTTCTCAAACATTGAAGAACAAACTAATCTTTCCTCAAACATTGAGAACAAAACTAACATCTTTCTCAGACATAAAGAACTAAACTAACATCTTTCTCAAACATTGAGAACTAAACTAACATCTTTCTCAAACATTGAGAACAAAACTAACATCTTTCTCAAACATTAAGAACTAAACTAACATCTTTCCAGAAACAGAACATCTTTCTCAAACATAAAGAACTAAACTAACATCTTTCTCAAACATTAAGAACTAAACTAACATCTTTCTCAGACATAAAGAACTAAACTAACATCTTTCCCAAACATTAAGAACTAAACTAACATCTTTCACAGACATAAAGAACTAAACTAACAACTTTCTCAGGCATAAATAACTAAACTAACAACTTTCTCAGACATAAAGAACTAAACTAACATCTTTCACAGACATAAAGAACTAAATTAACATCGGTTTCACACTTAAAGATTTTTATTCACATGTGTTTAGATATAAAGAACTAAATTAACATCCGTTTTAGACATTAAGAACTAAATTAACATCCGTTTTAGACATTAAGAACTAAATTAACATCTGCTTCAGACAAAAAGAATTAAATTAACATCTTTTCAGACATTAGAAGCAAAATTAACATGTTGCGGACATTAGGGCTAAATTAACAATGTTTCAGATATAAGGAACTAAATAAACATCTGTTTCAGACATAAAGAACTAAATCCCATCTGTTTCAGTCATGAAGAACTTAATTATCATCTAAAGACCTATATTAACATCTGTTTCAGACATTAAGAACTAAATTAACTCTGTTTCAGACATTGAGAACTAAATTAACATCTGTCCCTGAAACAGTTCTTGTTTGATTCACGAAAAGTTACAATGCAGCTACAACGAAAACCGCTGACCACCCCAGGGACGGTTTCAGGCCGGGTATTGATCAACATTAGAACGCTTGAATTTTCTGCCGCCTCCTGTTGCAAGTTTTGTTTTGTATGGGAACAAAATCGTTTCTCCACAGGATTTGCGCTGTACTTTTTTTACAATAAATGGCTGCTCTAATGTTACTTGTTGTTTTAAGCTTTTACAGAGCTAATGGGCAGCAGCTAGAGCGTTAAGCTTTCAGATGTGAGGCTCAGATTCGATCCCTGGATAAAAGAAAAATTTTTTTTTTCTTTATTAGATGGCAAGAATACAAATCCTGACCCACTGGCGGTGGCTGTACTTGACACGTAGTCTATATTTCAGTAGGCTCATGTCAAAGTCCTGCATGTCTGTCAAAGTGGTGTATATACACAGTGTAGCACAGCTGTCTTCTTTGTGTATGTTGATGTCACACCCAGGTTCGTCTTTAGTTGCTACAGGGGGAGTTAATTAAAGCGTATAGACGAGGAGAAAGATGGTCGTGTCGATAATGATGATGATGATGATATCTTGCTTGCTGCATGTTTCTTACGTCACTGGTACTTGAAAAATAATATGTCTTAAAACAATTTTTCTTTTCCTGAAGGTTGGGGGTCATTTCATAACACTAAAAGACTATAAAATAGAGTCATGGGTATATGTCTGAATTCTCCCTATAAATGTTTCAGGGCTCCATTTGGGGAGAGGGGCAAGCGTGTCGTAAAGAGCGACTAATTAGACGTGTAGGAGTACAAGATACAAATTTAGTATAATGTCACTTTTACATCAATGTAAAATTCGCCACGGACTCAAGGTCGAAATGGTCACTGTTTTTAGTCGTGGCAGATGCCGTTTCATTTTCCTCTACTTATAGACTAATAGGATATAGTTTTGTCGCCTAGCTACTGAGCTGAGTGCTTGTCGCGACACCATGAGCTCCTGATTTACTTTGGAATGGGAGTGTTCACCTGACTTTGGCCAACGTGGTGGTGTGAACTATAGATTCGAAAAATGGCGCGTGGCCTAATGCCACAGAATTATTGGTGCCTTATGTGATTAAAATTAGTCACGTCTGGACTGCCGATCTGCTTGCAACTGCTGCTTCCTTCGATGATGAACTGCATTTCTAATGTCGGACTTTTGTGTTAGCACTTCGGATGGCTGTCTTATGCTTTTTCTGCGTGTGTATGCTAGTGCATTAACTGAGAGTGCAGTCTGTCTTAATTTTCCCACAAGATTTAAATGGACATTCTCTGTGTTTTTCTTTGAAATAGGAGCAGAGCTACCGTGGGGTGACCTCGTTTGCCATGAAGGTGAAATTAAGATTATCACATTAGCAGATACTATTCACCACCCGACAGTTGAATAAAGAGACTAATTTTACTTTGGCCAATGTAATCCACGAAGCAAATCGCCGTATCTAAACAAGCGACAGTTATCTGTGATCAGGCATCATTGCCAGCAGGCGACAAGTAACCCGCCATGTTGTTTAGCTCGTTAGAGGCGCGTGGTTACGTATGTAAAACGGAGGCAAATAATGAACATCAAATCATGTTATAAATAAGAAGAAGTGTCATTGAGGCAGTTGAACTGATGAGACAAATCTGTGGGGATCAGTGTTTTTCTCTCGCCAGCGCGTGTGTTTGTGTGTGTGTGTGTGTGTGTGTGTGTTTGTGGGTGTTTGGGTACCGAGTGTACAGCTGACGCGAGTAAGTCGGCACTCACTAAAGCACTGGGGGAGGGGGAGGGGTGATAGATTTATGCCGTCAGCAGTGCAGACGACAGCCAGTCGAAGCGAACCACTCCACGTCTCGTACATTATTATCATCATCATCATCATTGTTATGACTATCATCATTTTTATCATTATCATCATTTGCTGAACCGATAAGCGTCATGTTTCGCTATCGCATACGATCTTCAGGATCACGTATCAGGTCAGTGTTCTTGTCTCGCCACTTTGATATGGCTATGTCATCAGGTATTTATCTGTTTGTCTTGCCTTTGTTCCCTTTCCATCAATCTTGCAAGCTGTTACCAAGCTCTAGATTGAAGATCTGTAGATAGCGAAATCATGACTGTTCTTGATATTTTGAAGAAAGTAGTTTGTCATTGCTTTCCCTCCTGGAGGTGATCTTACTGATCAGACGACCGTTGCTATTGTCACTAGAGTTTGATGCTGTCCCCTTGGGGATCTTCAGAGCATGACTAACAGGAACCTCGCACTTCACGCTTGACTGAGCTTACAACATGACCCCCTCTTGCAAATGTTTCTAAAACTATAATGTAAGACGTCGTTGTGGTATAGCGGCTAGATACTAGCCTGCAGCCTTCAACGCCTGCTTTCAAATCCGCATCGAGCTGGAATTTAAAAAAAAAAAGATCTTTGCTCCCAGGTTGACGCAGTCTAACATAGATACTAAGTAAAGTTCTGGGAAGTAAAGGAGGCCCGGCATGATGCTGACCACATCAGCCAGAGAGTGCCAATACTCTAAGCGCTTTAAAGATTTTTGTACCCCGCCCCCCTTTTCACCCCTCCCCATTCACCCAGCTGTCTTAACAACATTATCTGGCCCTTGTGAAAACCCGGGTGCTGGGGCTCCGACGGCAATCATTGGTAGGAGTGACATGTAAATGATCACTTGACATACGTAGATTAGCATGACGCCTCTATGCTCGTGGGAGCCCTCGTGCAAAAGCCCAGCAGGCACTGGTGCCCCAATATACGTAATTCAGTATGGAAACATTACAAAACACTTCAAAACATTGTATTAATCCAAATTAAACAAAACAGTAAGATAAAAAATAATCCCAATTTTTGTATACTTTCACGTTATTTATGTTTGAAAATTTTGATAGGAACTAATCTAAAGCACAGCGTTTCCTGAGTACCGACTGAGCTCTACAGTTACAGCGATTGTCGTAGGCAATGTCGTCACAATGTTTCTCGAGTTCTGGAGTTTGAGCTTTCATTTCACGGACTTTTGTCAGTTCTAGGTGCAATTCTTACGGAAATCCTGGGGGAATGGTGCTATATGCGACGCTTTTTGCAGGCGGCTAGAGGTGCTGCGGCGGCCGAAGTCTTTGGCTGCAAGTCGGTTCTTTGACTTTAACTTTTAAGTTTGTGTCTAAAACTTTACGCAAATTGTGTCAGTTGCACCTAAGAGGACCTTTACTTTTACATTACTTTACCTCACTTTACATCACTTTGATGTTTTTTTTTTTATAATTTTTTATTTAATTTTACTTTACCATTTTCCTATATCCCTCGTTCAGACAGACGTATAACATCTTAAAGTTGAGCAGAGGATGCAAAAAGATGCATAAAATGAGCCAGCTGCTTTATCATCTACTTCTTCTTTGCGTTCGGTTTCGTATGCTCAGATCAGACCATCAGGTGGTTTGCCTCTATGAATTCGCATGTCAGTAGCAGGTACTTCGTGGATCCCCACAGCTTGCTCTGCACACTTTGCTCCTGAGGCCATGTGTCTTTTCAAAGTTGTAGGTAGAGTGGGCAGGTCTGCAAAATGTGCTCATGTGTTTGTGGTCCTGTCTGACGGGCACACTGTGGCGACTGTACATTATTTATATTTTACATGTGGTAGTTGAGCCTGCAGTGTCCTGTTCCTAGACG